>RJWJ010001705.1:0-18314 GCA_004363605.1 Indri indri
AAAAAAAAAAAAAAATCCAGAAGGAAAAGTACAAAATTGATGATTTCTCAAAACTAAGCACTTCTCTTTAAGGAAGGACACCATGAAAAAACTTGAGACAAATAACAAAGAAGACATTTGTGCTTAAAACCTAAAAGGGAATAGTTATTAGAATATAAAAGAAATGCCTGCAAGCCAACAGAAAAATGGGCAAAGAAGAAGCCCAAAGAACCATGAACACAAGAGATGTTTAAATTTTTTTCATAGAGAAATATGAATTGAAACAACCAACAAAGTAGCAAAACTTAGGCCACTTGATAGGACAGTGTCAAGTTTAGGTTTGTAGAGATACAAGAATCCTTACGCACTGGTGATGGAAGTATAAATTTATAGAGCAATTCTGGAAAACAATTTGGCAGTGCTTAATCATATTAAGTATATATTTATAAATATATAATAATTAGCAATCCCATTCCTGGGTATATACCCAAAGAGACTCTCACAGGAACATAAGAGCATAAAAGAAGTACTTCATAATAATAGTACACTATATAGTACAGGTCGAGCATCCCTAATCTGAAAATCCGAAATCTGAAATGCTCCTAAATCCAAAATTTTGAGTGCCAACATGATGCCTCAAGTGGAAAATTCCACACCTGACCTCATGTGACAGGTCACAGTCAAAACTTTGTTTCATACACAAAATTATTAAAAATACTGTACGAAATTACCTTCAGGCTATGTGTATAAGGTATACATGAAACATAAATGAATTTTGTGTTTAGACTTTTGTCCCATCCCCAAGATAGCTCATTATATATACACAAATATTCCAAAATCCAAAAATATCTGAAATCTGAAATACTTCTGGTCCCAAGCATTCAGATAAGGGATACTTAAGCTGTAGTATAATACATACTATTACATACATATAGTATTAATACATGTAGTATTACCATTAGTAATATATATCAAACACATTAAAATGGTTGCCTATGGGGGTTGGCGGGGAGTGAAATGAGGAATGGGAATAAATAAAGGAATTAAACTCAAGTCTTCCAATTCCCAGCCTAATGATACTTGTATTATCATGCTACCTTTTAAATAACATGCTGAAATAACATTATGTCTTTTAAAAGAAGGAAATATTTCTTTGCACTATAATCACTGTTCTAGATAAACAACAGGATTTTTGATGCTATTAATCAAAAGCTTTACAAATGACCTAAAAAAAGAAGAAATCTTCTAAGTGTCAAAGCCTGAAAATTAATCCCCTCATTCACATTACTCTGCTTCCACAAAGTACTCACCATGCTCTTCAAGATATGCCTGGAGCCTGTTGATGAGATCTTGTTTTATTCCCTTGGTCTCCAAACCACGAGCAAGACATTCTTGCTTTAGTTCAGCAAGCTGAAGGAAAAAAATAAAACTTTTCCTTAGTTAACAAGATGTATGCCAGGAATGAAAAAAGGTAGTTCTCACTAGAAAAAAAAGAAAATAAGGTTCAATCCCAGATTACCATCCTTAATCCTACCAAGACTCTAGGTCTACAAAGATGATCTACTTTCCTCTAACAATATGCTAAAGGATTCTTTTAACAGATGCTGAAGAGTAAACATCACACTTTAATAAAAATCTGATCTATTTGTGCATCTATTTATTATCACAAATATTAAGCTCTTTCTGAATAATTCCGGGGGAAAAAAGGATTTTTTTGTTTTGTTTTGTTTTTTAAGACAGAGTCTCACTGTGTTGCCCGGGCTAGAGTGCCGTGGCATCATCCTAGCTCACAGCAACCTCAAACTCCTGGGCTCAAGCGATCCTCCTGCCTCAGCCTCCCAAGTAGCTGGGAATACAGGCATGCGCCACCATGCCCGGCTAATTTTTTCTATGTATTTTTAGTTGTCCAATTAATTTCTTTCTATTTTTAGTAGAGACGGGGTCTCACTCTTGCTCAGGCTGGTTTCGAGCTGCTGAGCTCAAACAATCCTCCCGCCTCGGCCTCCCAGAGAGCTAGGATTACAGGCGTGAGCCACCGCGCCTGGCCGGAAAAAAGGTTTTTTCCTAAAGGTTACTATGCCAGCTAGTACATGAGAAGAATGAATCTTCAGAAAAGCCAATGATCTAAAAGCAGATACTCCTTACCACCTATTATCACAGATCCTTTATTATAATCTACCACATACATGCATACAGATCTAACCACTGTAGAATTAATTAGTAGATGTGTTAGTTACCTTAATGTCAACAATGAATTGATTAAAGGATCTATGTCATAATGGAAAGAAATATCTAATGGCATGCCATAGAGCTCTGTTGAAGATTTTAAAATCAGTAACTTAACTAAAGATATAAAAGGTATGCTTACCAACTTTACAAACAGTAGGAGGAAGAACTGGTGGATTACTGATGGAACTAAGCTTAAAAAACAAAACAAAACAAAACAAAACAGAAATAGAAGAAAACACCTCTTCAGGGAGAACAATGAGCCAAAATGAAGACTCAGTTTAGAAGAAACAGAGTATACATATTCAAAACTTCAGTTGTACAAAAACTGGATGAGGGAGATCTGGCTCAACAATAACTCAAAGGATAAAGACCTTACGGTTTTAGGCAAAGAGAGTTAACAGTATAATTTGCTACCAAAGTAATCCTAAGCCACAGGTAACTGAAATACAGAATCCATAATAAATAATGTAAGTGGCCTCACTGGATTCTATATTCTTATTTTATGAAGCAAAACGACATGCTGATACAAGGAGAACAAGCAGGAAAAGAAATGCTCCAGAAATCCTATATGTACATCAGCACACAAATAGATGTTTGGTCTAAAGATAACCTTATTGGTTTTGAAGTACAGACCTAAGACCAACCAGTAGAACTTAGAAAGCAGATTTCTATAGAAGAAAGAACTTTACAACTACAGAGTACGCTCTGCATCTCTAGAAGGGGAGCATTGGAAATGGAGAGTGGAGCTTCTTTTTTTTTCAACATACCACAATGACTGTTAGAGCATTTAGGGAGTAGGGCAGGAGGGATGTTAGGCAGAGAACTGCCCTACCCAATAAGCCAAGAGCAAGCACCCTTTATTGAGAAACAAGGCAGGTAATCACCCATTAAAAATTATTTTCAGGCCAGGCATGGTGGCTCACGCTTGTAATCCTAGCCCTCTGGGAGGCTGTGGCAGGAGGATTGCTTCAGCTCAGAAGTTTGAGGTTGCAGTGAGCTATGATAACGCCACTGCACTCTAGCCAGAATGACAGAGCGACTCTGTCTCAAAAAAAAAAAAAAAATTAAGTTAAATTAAAAAAATAAAAATTATTTTTAAGGCTTCTGCCTATTTAAAAAAAAAATGATTGCATGGCCGGGCACGGTGGCTCACACCTGTAATCCTAGCACTCTGGGAGGCCGAGGCGGGCAGATTGTTTGAGCTCAGGAGTTCGAGACCAGCCTGAGCAAGAGCGAGACCCCATCTCTACTAAAAATAGAAAGAAATTAGCCAAACAACTAAAAATAGAAAAAATTAGCCGGGCATGGTGGCGCGTGCCTGTACTCCCAGCTACCTGGGAGGCTGAGGCAGGAGGATCGCTTGAGCCCAGGAGTTTGAGGTTGCTGTGAGCTAGGCTGACACCATGGCACTCTAGCCCGGGCAACAGAGTGAGACTCTGTCTCAAAAAAAAAAGACTGCAGAGTGACTGCAGAGTAGGGTGTTGGGTGGTGGTAGAGCATAGTAGTTATGAACATAGCCTCTGAACTCAGACTATCTGGGTTCAAATTCCAGCATTACCACTTGCAGCTATGTAACCTCAGGTGACTAACTTTATCTCTGTGTGCCTCAGTTTCCTTACCTGTGAAATGGGAATAACAACAGTATTTATCTCATAGGGTTGTTCTGAAGATTAAACCAGTAAATTTTGAAAAGTATTTAGAACAGTACTTGGCAACTAGTACATACTTTGTAAGTGTTAGACACTGGATGAAGGATTAAACAAGATTACACAAAATCAGTGGTTCTCAGATTTTGAAATTTCACACGTCAATGAATTCATTCATTCATTCATTCATAATTGACTGAGTGATTGGTTTTTCAAGACAAGGTGTCTTGCTCTGTTGCCCAGGCTGGACTTGAACTCCTGGTCTTAAGCCATCCTCCAGCCTCAGCCTCCTGAGTAGCTGGGGCTGCAGGTATGCGCCACTGAGCCTAGCTCAATGTATTTTTAAATAGATAGGCCGATAAAGCTGCTTTTTATCATATTCCAATCAGGTCATAAACCAATACTTTTATAAATAACAATAAAAATCAATTCCTAGAAAAATGAGCATATGCTTTGGATGTACCAGTGATGTCAAATTGCTATAAAGTTTCTAAAAGCTTACTCTCAATTCTTCTGTTTATCTCATATCTAACCAGAAACAGCTAGTTGATGAATAAGCACTGACCTGTGGACCATACTGTAAATAACAGTAATCCTTTTTATTTTTTTTGAGACAGGGTCTTGCTCTGTTGCCTAGGCCGGAATGCAGTGGTGCGATCACAGCTCATTTGCAGCCTCAAACTCCTGGGCTCAAGTGTTACTCCTGCATTAGCCTCCCAGTTAACTGAAACTATGGGTGTAAGCCACCATACCTGGTTAATTACGAAAAATTTTCTGTAGAGACAGGGTCTCTCTCGCTATGTTGCCTACGCTGCTCTTGAACTCCTGGCCTCAAGTGATCCTCCTACCTTGGCTTCCCAAAGTGCTAGAATTATGGGTGTGAGCCACTGCATCTGGCTAACAACACTTACCAAGAATCTAGACTCTGAGTGACCTTTAATGTCCATTTCTTAAGTAAGAATCTTGATCTTTCTCACACTGGTACTTTATTTCTTTATTTTCTTTCAGCTTCCTAGAGAATGAGTCTTTTGATTTTAGTTACACTTTAAAATTTTTTGTTGGTTGTTATATAAACATTATGTTCCCTGTAGAATAGTTAGAAAATCCTGCAAAGTACAGAGGAAAATAAATCCTATGTAATCCCAGTACCTAGTGATCACTTAACATTTTACATATTTCACTTGCAGTGTGTGTGGTAGGGGAAAGATGTTGGTTGTTCCTTTACAGAGAAATATAGCTTCTTTACTCCTGGTAAGTCCTAATCTTTCTCATTAGCCTCTGTTACTTTTTCCTCCTAGTTTAAATAAACATTTTTTGGTAAATATTCAGACAATTCAGAGTTCAGCTTTCTAACAGAGTTGGTCCTCCCTTTTCCTTCCTCCTTGCCAAAATTTTACATAGATATAGGGCAAAAGTTTACAAAACCTGCCAGGTGACAGAGAAATGGAGTCAGTCACAGTTCTTGCGCTGACTGCTCATCTAGTATGGTACAATCTAGACCGAGAGCTGACATATAGAGAAGTACAACTGTTTCCCACTGGTATGGATAACATGCATCACTGCTGACCATGCCATTGCCTCTTGTCATTACCCAGTCCCCAGTGGCTCCTAGTCCCTAACCCCAGGTTTCTGGCTCATTCAGTGGTCCTGTCAGCACTCCATGTTCCCTCTCCTATTTGATAGAAATGTTACATATAGTTTTTATATACTGTTGTATTATTTCCTTCATTATACTGTGGGTTCACACTGCGACATATTTTAAAAGGGAAACAGATGAGTAAAAACACAAAATAGCTGAAAATGAACTAATTTCTTTTCGTACATATATGTTAATAGAACCAAAACTTTTTAAAACTTAAAACAAGAATTCACTCAAATCTTACCCCATTTTAAAATAAATTTGATTTTAAAATATTTTAAAAGGTATTTAAAAAGCAAGGTATATTGAGTGAATTGTATGGTATGTAAATTGTATCTCAATAAGGCTATTAAAAATGTATAGAACATCATATACAGGATACTAACATTAATGTAAAAAATAACACACACACACACACACACACACACACACCCCTCTATGATGTACATATACAAGATGGCTGGACAAGAAACAGGTAAGTTAACAGTAGTTGAATCTGGAGAAAGGAAGGTAGTTGGAAAGTGTAGGAAGCAAACTTATTACCATATACCCTTTTGTACCTTTAGAATAGTAAACTTGTATATAATTATTTATTCAAAAATTAATTTTTTGGCCAAGCAAGGTGGCTCACACCTGTAATCCTAGCACTCTGGGAGGCCAAGGCAGGAGGATCACTTGACGTCGGGAGTTCAAGACCAGCCTGAGCAAGAGCAAGACCCTGTCTCTACTAAAAAATAGAAAAAAAATTAGCTGGGCAACTAAAAATAGAAAAAATTAGCTGGGCATGGTGGCCCTCGCCTGTAGTCCCAGCTACTCGGGAGGCTGAGACAGGAGGATTGCTTGAGCCCAGGAGTTTGAGGTTGCTGTGAGCTAGGCTGATGCCATGGCACTCTAGCCTAGGCAACAGAGCAAGACTGTCTCAAAAAAATTAAAAATTAAAAAAAAACTTAATTTTTTAAAATCTTATTTTTCAGTATCAATAAAGAATTTTCCATTCTACCCATCCAACCTACAGAGAAAAAACAGATCAACTGACCCATAATACATTTGACATTAATCATGCATCATCCTGTGATTTCTTCTAGTTTACTAATCTTGAATTTTGACTAAAATCTTTTATTAGAAGTCTTTTTCTTTGGGCATGGTGGCAAGTGCCTGTAATCCTAGCTACTCAGGAGGCTGAAGTGGGAGGATCACTTTAGCCCAGGAGTTCAAGACCAGCCTGGGCAACATAGCAAGACTCCATCTTTTAAAAAAATATTTTTCATCTGTTATTTCTCCACATAGTTTGTAAACTCTTTGAGTGCGGAGATGTTTTATATCACCTATAACATTTCATACAATACAAACTCGAATTTATTTTCAAAACTAGTATGTGCCAGGCAAAGTGCTAAGTACTTTGAATGTATTTCCTCATTTAATCCTTACAAACAAACTTAAGTGGTTAGTATTATGACACCACTTTATAAATTAGGAAAATGAGGCTTAAAGAGCTTCAACAACTTACTTAAAATCACACAGCTTGTTAAACAGTAGAACCAATATGGCAGCTCAGGTCTCTGATTTAAACCCAGTCTTAACTACCAACATACTGACATTTCTTTTCTTTCTCTCTCTCCCCCACCTTCCCTTACCACTCTCTCCTCAACCTCCTTGCTAGCTCTTCTTCCACCTACTCTGTAAATATTCACTAAGATTCCTTCCTTGGCCCTCTTCTCATTCCACTTCTATCAAAGGCTAATTCACTTCCCTGAATCCAACCATCAGTAAATCTCATCAGCTATACCTTCAAAACATATCCAGAATTTAATCCCTTCTCACCACTGCAAACACTACTACTCTGGTCTTTCTCTCACATAGATTATTGCCAAAGCTCTTCAGCCCTTGCCACACTATAGTTTATTCCCAATAAAGTAATCAGAGTGATCTCTTGAAAATATAAGTCAGAACATGCCACTCCTCTATTCAAAAACCATCCCCATTGGTTTCCGATCTCAATAAGGTTAAAAGCCCAAGTCCTAACTATAACCTACAAGGCCCTGCACAATTTGCTCTCCCCCTCCTCCACCGTTACCTTTTATTACCATTGCTCACTCTGACAAGCCAACCTGCCCTTGTGTTATTCCTAACATTTTGCACACGGGTTATTCCTTCACCTCTTTCGCTTCTGTGTAAACATCACTTTCTCAATGAGCCTTCCCCAGTCACTCTATTGAAAATTACAATACGCTTTGTACTGTACTATTCCCCTTTCCTACTTCTCTCTACACACCTTATCCCCATTTGATATACTACAAATTTTACCTATTTATTGTGCCTTCCCCCAGTAAAATATAAGCTCCATGAGAGTAAAGACTTTGTCTGTTTTGTTCACCGCTTTTTTGTTCATTGTATCCCCAGCACCTATTGTAACTATCACATGGCAGATGCTCCATAAGCCTTTTTTTAATAAACCCCAAAACTTCATCATTAGATCTCAACTCTTGAGTGAAAGAACTACATTTCCAACTGACTAGTAGACATTTCCAAATGGATGTTCTAAAGATACCTAGGCCCAAAACTGAACTTACCATCTTTCGTGCCCAAAACTAGCTGTTTCTCCTCCTCTCAACTTAAAGGTATCACCACCCAAACTCTGGAGTCACCTTTCATTACTCCCACACATCTAACTGATCTATAAATCCTTATAATCCTACATCCCAGATTTCTTCAAATTTGTTCCCCTTCTAATAGCCACTACCTTATTTGAGGTCTATATACATTTATTCACTTGATAAATAGTTATCAAGCACCTACCGTGTGTCACTCATTATCTTAGATACAGGGAAATAATCGTGAGTAAAACAGAAACAAGGTAATCAATGATCATATAGTGTTTAACTGATTTTTTAAAAAAGTACAAGGTCCTATGAAAGCATATAAAAAGTGGCCTTACTATGTGCTTAGATAGGGAGAAGAGGGAAGACTTCCTTGGGTAAATGATGTTTGACTGTTATCTGGAGGGTGTCTAGTAGTTAGATAAAGGGGGGGGGGGGAGGGAGGGTGGCAAAAGCACTGCAGCCAAAAGAAAACTCAAAGTGCAGCATATATGCAGGTTCTGCAGGAAGAGGGAGAGGCAGTGTGCAGTGATTAAGAACATGAATTTTGGAGACTGCCTGAATTTGATATACCACATATTAGCTATGCAACTGAGGACAAGTTACTCAATCACTTACTCTCTGAGCTTCAGTTTTTCTTATTTTGAAATGGGGATAATAGAGGTATTTACTTTATAGGGTTACGTGAGAATTAAATCAGTTAATGTGCGTAAATGGATTTGATCAGTTTGTTTTAAACTAATGGATTTGTTTTTTTTTTTTTTTTTTTTTTTAAAACAGAGTCTTGCTCTGTTGCCAGGGCTAGAGTGTCGTGGTGTCAGCCTAGCTCACAGCAACCTCAAACTCCTGGGCTCAAGCGATCCTCCTGCCTCAGTCTCCCAAGTAGCTGGGACTACAGGCATGTGCCACCACGCCCAGCTAATTTTTTTCTATTTTTAGTTGTCCAGCTAATTTCTTTCTATTTTTAGTAGACGGGGTCTCGCTCTTGCTCAGGCTGGTCTTGAACTCCTGACCTCAAGCAATCCTCCCGCCTCGGCCTCCCAGAGTACTAGGATTACAGACGTGAACCAATATGCCAGCCTTTATGTTTTAATTACACAAATGTCTCACTGTTCTCAACACTCTGACACCACTACAGCTTCGTCCTCTCTTCTGCAATAGTTCCTTTTCTCAAGTTTAATAGGAAATGTGATACTGTTACAGTTCAAGGCATCTTCACCCCCAGTTCAATTTCTCTTTCCAACTGTGCTAGAATGACTGCATTTCTACAAAATCTTCAGAAACTTGCAAGTGATATGAACTTACACATCAATTCAGATAGATAATATACTACTTCTTCTCCTTACTTCAAAGCTTATTCCTTTCCTCAGAGGTCCCATATTAAAACCCAAAATTCTCTTTATAAAGATGTAAAGATTTTTTAAAAGGCTATAAAACACTAAGTCAACCCAAAATCAGGATAACTCCATCAAGATTACCAGTGGAAACAAACATTAACTGTCCTAGAAGTCAGAATTAAAGGCACGGGTTCTTAACCAGAGGTCCATGGACTCCTCAGGGCTACAAGGTAGTTTTATGAAGCCCCTCAAATTGCATGCAAAGTATGAGTACATGCTTTTTTCTCGGGAGAGGGTCCATACCTTTCATCAGAGTTTCAAAGATATCTGTGACCTCCCAAAGGTTAAGAAGTGCTCTAGAGAAAAAGCAAAGACAAGCAAATATGATTAAAGAGTGAGTCCTTTTTAGGGTGTCAGAAGTGCCTCATGTTCTCTTAGGCTGTAATACCTGAAATCAGGTCAGAGGACATTATGTAAAAGTGACTTATCCAATCAAATACAAATTTAATATAGACCTGACAAATACAGATGTGATGGAAGGAGGAACTCCATAAACCAACATAAAATCCGTAAAAGCGAGTCATGGGGAAGCTAGTGACTTTACTCCAGGGGTTTCAAAGATAGGACAAATAGGAAGAAAACATTAGCTCTTCTATACATATTTCCTTTTTATCTCATTTATTCAAAAATTCATTTTATGCATGTTTTATAACATACATAACAATACATAAGTAATATATACAATTACTATATGTATATAAAATGGAGGTAATTGTTCAATTTATTTTTACTCATCACAATAAATATTAGGAGACCATTGATACAGTCTATGCATTTCAGCACCACCAAGTTAACAGTAACTCCAGAATAACACAAAAACCCACTAGTACAGTTTAGAATCCAAGAGTAAGAAATATATCAGCTTTCACAGAAAGACTAATTGGCATCAACCAAAAAGCCCTCTCCCTACCCCTACTCCCCTTAAAGGTTTTTTTTTTTTTTTTTAAAGCTCATCAAGCTTTAAAGGATCAATTTTCAGTGTCGGCTAAATCAGCCTGGTTTGTCCAAGGTTCCCAGGGGAATAGGACTAAAACGTCTAATGGGAAAACTACTTGTGCAACCACAAATAGACAACGAATCAAGATATCCTCTTCATTCAACATAAAAGAATGTTTCTTCCAGTGAGAAAGCTACCAAGATTCCCGAGACAATTTAAAACAGCTTCTGTGATTCAGAGTGTCACCCAATGGTGACAGCAAGAGATGCAGGGTCCATCCGCGGTAAGAAATGGGACAGAGATAACCCTAACCTTGTAATTGTTTTTCCAAAATACTGCAATTATGAGTTCTCTCTGGTGGTAGGGGATACTGTGAGGGAAAAGCCAGCAAGCGGAGAACCGCGTGAGAAAATTCCAAAAACTTTTAAATCTGAGGTGTCTGTACTTTTACTAATTCTTAAGCCTCCTCAACCCTAGGCTTCTAAGTAGAAGCCTCTCCTCGGTTTCGAAATTCGGCCCAGGGGCGTAACCCCACCTATAAAAAGGGAGTGAAAGCATTTTCTGGATCGTGTTTGAGACCTATTCAGATTGAAATACACAAAAGTGCCATCATCTGCTAACAGGGAAATCTGAGCTTTGGACAACAGATGGGAAAGCACCAACCCAGGGAGAAAAAGGAGGTCCTGCGTCCGGCATGGGGCAAAGAGGAGGGATCACTGACGTAATGCAGCTCTGACGAGAAATAAGGAAGATAACAGGTAAAAAGCACTTACAGAACCCGGTGGGGAAGGGTGACGGGCGATACAACGATTTAAGATGGGAGCAGAAATAACAGATAAAGATAGCGGTAAAACCGTAAGGTGAAATAGGAAATTAGGGAAGGCGTAGTGAGGTAGGGAGGCACAAAAGAATTACGGCGGAAGCCGGGAAACGAAGTGGAAAAGCCTGCAAGAAGAACACGTAGGAGAAAAAGGCGCAAGCCAACTTGCAGAATTCAGTCGCTAAAAAAGTCCAACTCAACCCTTCCCCGCCTCACAGTACCTTCAGCTTATGGAGCTCCACCGTCTCCGTCGCCATCTTGTTACCCCTCACTCCACTAGGGCCCCCACTCGCTGCCTCCGCCTCCAGGAGATCCCGCCTAGGCGTAGAGATCCTCAGCTGACCAATCGCTGTCACTCTTACTCCTACCCCATAGCATCAGCTCTCCCCATTAGTCAATAGGTGGCGTCGCTCTCACTCCTCTCCTCAGCTTTGCCCACGCCTCTCAAAAGGTGGGACAGGGAGAGGGGCGGGTTCTACATGTTCCGAACGACAAAAATGGCAGCCAATTGTGTGTCGTCATTACATACCGCCAACCTATGGGTAATGGCAGCGCTGATTCTGTTCCACCAATAGCGAGAGCGCAGATGGAGTGACTACTTCCCGGAGACCACAGTTGTGGAAGCGAGAGTTGCGCCCCTAACCGGACGGGCTACTGAAGCTGGCAGGTAGGGGCTGCCGAGAGGCTGGAAAGGGTTACCGAGGAAAAATGGTGGGCGGCGAAAGGAGTGGCGAGTTAAAAACCGAAAGGGGAACGCTGAAGAGAGCCCTGAAAGGAACGAGAGGGAACCTGGGAGGAGTATGGGGCCGGTTCAATCCTAGGGTTTAGACAATTTTAGGGGACGGGCAAGAACTACTTCCTAAACCAGGCTTCATCAGCTTTAGAGCTAGCACGATTTTAAACACCCAAATTAAGACGATCACACCTGCCCCTGGAGTCAGGGCTAAGGCTCCATCTCTCAAAGCGTTGAGTTCAGGTCTCTTCCTAGCCCAGTCCAGAAGCCCTGCGCGAGTTCTCGCAGCTAGAGAGAAGGAATGGGGATGTCAGCTGCTTACATGCCAAGGGTGTGAGGGACAGGGCGAACAAGCCCCAGAGAAAAAGGTGGGGCCTAAAGTTAGCTTTATTCTCATCGCTTCTTAGTGGTTCCCTGATTGATTCCACGACTCTCTTCCGGAATTCTGGGTGTATGTGACCTCTTCATGATTCCTTATTAACTTCTTCAAGAAAGTGAAATGACACTGTTTCCCTTGCTCCTTTTTTGAAGTGGATGACCCAAAGCTAGGCTTATACCTTCATGTTACAGTTGAAGTGTAAAGATTAGAGTAAAAATTATCATGTCTCTAAAATGAAAGGACTCTTCTATCTAGCCATTTAAAGTTTTCCCCAAGTCTTCAGTTTTTCTTTTGTGTGTGATGAGGAAGTTCTTTCATTCCAAGAGTTCAGGGGATTATTCAGGAGACAACTGGGAGAACAAACTCAAAAAGGGATTTAAAGCAAACTGAGTTGATCTCCTGCCTGATCACCCATTATGGTAGGATGAACGTGGGGGTGGCACACAGCGAAGTAAACCCCAACACTCGAGTGATGAATAGCCGGGGCATCTGGCTGGCCTACATCATCTTGGTAGGACTGCTGCATGTGGTTCTACTCAGCATCCCCTTCTTCAGCATTCCTGTTGTCTGGACTCTGACCAACGTCATCCATAACTTGGTGAGCACCAAACCACACCTTTGTACCCACCTCAGGCCTTTCCCAACCAAAACCAAATCACTAACTGTTTGGGGATTTATGTCTTCCTTTTGGGATCTTTGCATAATTCTTGGGCTGAAGAACTATTTTCTGCCCTTCACACTGCCCCCTTCCCTCTTCCCAGGCAATGTATGTCTTCCTACATACGGTGAAAGGGACACCTTTTGAAACCCCTGACCAAGGAAAGGCTCGGCTACTGACACACTGGGAGCAGATGGACTATGGGCTCCAGTTTACCTCTTCCCGCAAGTTCCTCAGCATCTCTCCTATTGTGCTGTGAGTCTGTGCTGTGTTAGAAAGAGTTCCAAGAGCCAGGTTGAAAGGCCCACAGGGAAGCTTTTAAAAAGCAAGCTATCCATAGTGTACTATGGTATACTAATTCTAAGTCCACAGAGAGCACTAAAAGTAGAAGACAGTGGGGCCAGGCGTCGTGGCTTACACTTGTAATTCCAGCACTTTGGGAGGCCAAGGCGGGGGGATCACTTGAGGCCAGGAGTTCAAGACCAGCCTGAGGAAGAGCAAGACCCCATATCTACAAAAAAATAGAAAAATTAGCCAGGTGTAGTGGCACACACCTGTAGTCCCAGTTACTCAGGAGGCTGATGCAGAAAGATGGCTTGAGCCTAGCCTTTGAGCTACAATGACACCACTGCACTCTAGCTGGGGTGACAGAGCAAGACCCTGTCTTAAAAAAAAAAAAAAAAAAAAATTAGAAGACAGTGCTGTAATCAAACATCCCTTCCCTTGCTGCCTCCTTAGTAGTGGAGGAATGAAGGGACTGAGAAAATATAAAGTGCCAAGTAAAACCAAATGATTTTATACTTCTAAAATAAGTAAATAAAGGCAGAACTAATGTTACTCTTCAAAAACACTTTGGGGAGTGGAAGCAAAGAGGACTCTTAACAGTCATACAGGCTAAAACAGCTTCAGCTGTCATTTGCCATATCATTAACAGTGAAGAAACACAAACTGACTTATATCTCCAGTTAAAGGTGGTATCTGATTATCTCCTGAACCCCCAAGTAAATATTGTTGATATAGCTAGAATATTTTCAGATAACCTAGGACTACATGCAGTAAAACTGGCAAGTGCCTAGTCCCAGCTACTCAGGAGGCTGAAGCAGGGGAACTGCTTGACCCCAGTTCAGTGGCTGTAGTGCACTATGATCGTGCTTGTGAATGGCCACTGTATTCCAGCCTGGGCAACATAGCAAGACCCTGCCTCTGAAAAAAACCTTTTTTTTAATTAAAAAAAAAAGTCACTAGAAAGGCATGAATTTGGATAGGGAAGGCCAACTTCACTCATCCTATTTTTTCTCTCCCCAGCTACCTCCTGGCCAGCTTCTACACCAAGTATGATGCTGCTCACTTCCTCATCAACACAGCCTCATTGCTCAGTGTACTGCTGCCCAAGTTGCCCCAATTCCATGGGGTTCGTGTCTTTGGCATCAACAAATACTGAGGGATGGGGCTGGGAACAGCTCCACAGACATGGGGAAAGCATGGGAACAAGGGGCTATAATATCCTTCCCTTCTTCTCCATATTTTCTTCTATATCTTGATAGCCTGAGAACTATACAACCTTTCTCAAGCTCCAAGGAAGAGAAGAGATTGGAAAATGGGGCTCTTGGCCCAGTCCTACTAGGGGCAAGTTTCTTTCAATCAGGAAAGGCAGATGAGGTAAGGGCCAAATCATTGTCCTCTGTAGTAGGAAGCCATGTTTGGGGCAGCTAGTTTGGTGATTACATTTTTCCGTATCTTCTACCCCTACCACCTAGCTCTATTTTGCTGTATATTTTCCTTATAATAAAGAAAATTTTTTCAGCTATGGCTGCAATTTGATCAGCAGGCAAGGTAGGGAGATGTCCTCATAAGGCTGGGGAGGAAAGATGGAATACTGAATTACTATATAAAACCTTAAGCAATTTTTTAATTCCCTCTCCTTTGGTCCAGTAGGAGGTGCCCTTCACTCTCAGCTAACATTTAGTAGGGAATGGATTCTCAAATGAGAAAAAGGGCTCCAGCTGTATGGGCAAAGAAGAGAGGGAAGGTACAATTTGCCAGTTATGTATTTATAGAAAGATAATCCCCTGGCTTTAAATAGATATATACATACAAATATGAACAAACTTAAAAAAATACAAACCCTTGGATCACAAAAAACGGGGGCTTCTCGGAATCCCCTTAGCCTTCCCCTTCACCCAAGGGCAGCAGGCATGAGTCTCCTTTTTAAAAATTATTAATCTTGGCCATCCTTGCAGCCACAAGCCTGAAATTGGGTGATTTACCCACAAGGTGAAAGGGAAAATTCAGAGTTTCCACTCTGAACTCTATGTATCTCCTATAATTAGGGCTACATGCTTTCTTGTTCTGTCTTTTAACTATTATTCAGGGTGAAGGAGGGAGCTCCCTCCTGAAATGGGTCAAGAAATAAGATAGACTGATAGTTTAAAAACAGGGGGAGGAGTGTCATCTGTTCTAAAAGCAAATGACAAGACAAAGGCATATAGACCCCAGGAAAATACCCAGTTCCCACACCTCAAAGGGATATATTGTCCAGGCCCTAGGTTCTTTGCTCTAGCCACTCCCTATTTCTTTGGTATTGTCAGAAGACAAGATTCAGTTACCGGGTACTGGGGGAGAGGGGACAGTGGTTCAGGGGCTTCCTACAAATACTGAGTAATGATTTAAGCTTTCCCTTTTTAAAATATTTAAAAATAAACAAATCAAACTCCATCCTGTGCTGTACACAGCCCTTTTGACTCCCTGACATTGATTTGAGGAAAGAAGAAAACGGGTGTCAACGTTGGAAGGGCCTCCTAACTTTCTTCCGCCGCTTCGGTTTGGCTTCTCCCTTAGGTACTGTGCTGTTAGGCTTAGAGGCTGCAGTGGCCCCAGGGCCAGGCTGAGGAGCTGCAAAGAAGTTCCCATTGGACATCTGGCCTGGGGGTACTTGAAAGATCCGGCTCAAGAAATCCTGAAGGTCAGCAGGAGGGGAATCTGGGGTGGCTCTGAGAGAAAACAGAAGGAATAGTAAGGCAAATGATGTTAGAGCTATAGTTACCTAAGTTAAAGATACAGGTATACCAAGTCACTTCCCAAACTTCCCAGAAAGTGAGGCACCTAGGTATCCTAAACAGCAGGTCATTTGAAACGACATTCAAAACCAAAACAGTAGACAGATTACTGACAGAAACATCACCTACCTCTGCCGCCCACTGGTGCCTGGGATCCGAGAACCAAATGAGATGTGATAGGGGACTCTATGGGTATCTGGGGAGATTCCTACACGCTGGCATCCAGCCCATTCTGCAAATGTGAGAAATAATTAGCCAAAACATCACAGTTTAGAGCACATATGAGATCACTTAGTATAAGCCCATATTTTTAGAGGACAGAAGAGTACCTGTAATGTCATACACCTTTCCATCCATCAATGCAAAGTAGGTGATCTTAAGGCCCAACATGCTTGACTCTGCCCAAAAGTCTCCTTCTTCAGCAGGATGTAGCCTATTACACTCAGCACAGTATCTGGCACTCTTAGGTTCTCGGTCCATTTCAAACCTCCTACAGCCCAACAAAAGGATAGTTCCTTAATAATTTGTCAAGTCTCCATAAGCATAATGTTTTGCAAAAATAGATAAATAAATAAATAAAAATAATTTGTCAAGCCTACCTAGGGCAATGCTAGTAGTCTCATCATTACGAATACGGCTGAAACACCCAAAATCATCTCCACTTAGTTGTTTCATATGCCTATGGACCCCCTTGCCTTCAACCTTCTATCTTTTTTTTATTTTTTTTTTGAGACAGAGTCTCACTGTGTTGCCCGGGCTAGAGTGCCGTGGCATCATCCTAGCTCACAGCAACCTCAAACTCCTGGGCTCAAGCAATCCTCCTGCCTCGGCCTCCTGAGTAGCTGGGACTACAGGCATGCGCCACCATGCCCGGCTATTTTTTTCTATACATTTTTAGGTGTCCAATTAATTTCTTTCTATTTTTAGTAGAGACGGGGTCTCGCTCTTGCTCAGGCTGGTTTCGAACTCCTGAGCTCAAACAATCCGCCCGCCTCGGCCTCCCAGAGAGCTAGGATTACAGGCGTGAGCCACCGCGCCCGGCCTCAACCTTCTACCTTAAAGCTAATTTTTTTTTTCCTTACTGCTAATTCAAATCCTTTATCTCTTGAGAGTATGGCAAAGGTAGAAACCTCAGGGTCTTTTTACTCATCATCTGTATCTCACAATTACCAGTAATTACCAAGGAAAGTCTTTGGTTACCCAATCCCTGAGCTGTGGCTGTCCCATCCCTGTCCTCCTATTTCATACCTATGCTTTCCTTGGCATCGGCTACACATCATAGTATTCATTGCCTCCTTGAGGTCATCTTGTAGCTTGGACAGAAACTCATTCACTGACCGGCTCAGCTCATTCTCTGCCATTCGTTTCCTAAGAGAAGAAAGGCTTTTTAAGTCAGAGGGTATTGAGGGAAGGCAAAGGGAGATCTATTGGCCTCTTCAGGCCCCTGGCTAGCTAGAAAGACAAGCAACTTCAGCTCCCTCCACCTCGAAGGGCCTTCATGCATAAGTCCAGGGGTCTCTCCTATTGCGGATTTTCATTTATCTCATCTGACAATTTCCCATCTCCAACTTACATCTCATATTCCTTCCGCCTTTCAGCATTGCTGACAATGTCCCAAGCTGCCCGCAATACCTTGAAGGCCTCCTCAGCCCTCGGATGATGATTTTTGTCAGGATGAACCTAACAAGACAAGACAGATTTTATCACAAATCCATTCCAACCTTCTCTGTATTTTGGTTCTATTCTCATATCAAAGGGTTCTCTTTAATTGCCCTTTTGAAGAGTCAGTGTAGCTTAATGATTAATTGCTCTGGCTCTGCAGACAGATCTGGGTTCAAGTCACAGCTCTGTCACTTATTAGCTATATTACCTTCAATAGTTCATTATGGATTGTTGGGAGGATTAAATAGGAATACATATGAAGTATATAGCATAGAATCTGGCACTAGGGTACTCCACCATCCGAATTTGCCTGGGACTATCCCAGTTTTAGCACTAAAAATCCTATGTCTCAGGAAACCCCTCAATCCCAGGTGAATAGGGATGGTTAGTTTTCCTACCTGGCACACATATACTAAGTCCTTGCATTTTAATTTTATTATCAGTCATAAAGTAAGGGTTCCAAAGATCTTACATCTTCAAACTCATTTTTTAAACTAGAAAATCTTCATATCCAAAACTTCCTATAATAATCTGCCTTTCTGTCCCAGAAATGAAATATCAAGTTGGTGCAAAAGTAACTGC
>RJWJ010001705.1:18414-97760 GCA_004363605.1 Indri indri
ATATATATTTTTAGCTGTCCAATTAATTTCTTTCTATTTTTGGTAGAGACGGGGTCTCGCTCTTGCTCAGGCTGGTCTCGAACTCCTGAGCTCAGGACGATCCACCCGCCTCGGCCTCCCAGAGTGCTAGGATTACAGGCGTGAGCCACTGCGCCCGGCCTCAAGTGATTTTCTTATTCAAGTTCGTAAAGTAGCAGGAAACAACTTGCAACATCAACAGTGGCCCAGGAACTGCTAATGACCGTACAGTGTAGTGGAGGTTCAAGAATTTTTGCTAAGGAGATGAGAAGCCTTGAAGATGAGGAGCAGTGGCCGGCCATCAGAAGTTGACAATGACCAATTGAGAGCAATCATGGAAGCTGATCCTCTTACAACTACACAAGAAGTTGCTGAAGAACTCAACGTCGACCATTCTAGTCAACCGTTCTACAGTCATTCAGCATTTGAAGCAAATTGGAAAAGTGAAAAAGCTTGATAAGTGGGTGCCTTATGAGCGGACCGAAAATCAAAAAAGCAATTGTTTTAAAGTGTTGTCTTCTGTTATTGTATACAACAATGAAACATTTCTCGATCAGATTGTGATGTGCGACGAAAAGTGGATTTTATACGACAACCGGTGACAACCAGCTCAGTGGCTGGACCAAGAGGAAGCTCCAAAGCACTTCCCAAAGCCAAACTTGCAGCGAAAAATGGTCATGGTGGTCTGTTGCTGGTCTGATTGACTACAGCTTTCTGAATCCTGGCGAAACCATTACATCTGTATGCTCAGCAAATTGACGAGATGCACCGAAAACTGCAACACCTTCAGCTGGCATTGGTCAACAGAAAGGGCCCAATTCTCCACGACAATGCCCGACCACACATATGCACAACCAACGCTTCGAAAGTTGCAGAAAGTTTTGCCTCATCTGCCATATTCACCTGACCTCTCGCCAACCGACTACCACTTCAAGCATCTCAAAAACTTTTTGCAGGGAAAATGCTTCCACAACCAGGAGGATGCAGAAAATGCTTTCCAAGAGTTTGTTGAATCCTGAAGTACGGATTTTTACAGTACAGGAATAAACAAACTTATTTTTTATTGGCAACAATGTGTTGATTATAATGGTTCCTATTTTGATTAATAAAGATGTATTCGAGCCTAGTTATAATGATTAAAAATTCACGGTCCAAAACCGTGATTACTTTTGCACCAACCTAATAGCATTTTGTGATCTCAGAGGTTTCTTATATATTTCTCAGCCTTTTCTCCAAAACAAATAACATCACCTCTTCCTACAGCTTCCTGATTGTTCCCATCCCCATTCCCCAAATATACAGAAATAAAGCTAGTCTACTGAGTGATCCCAAATAAACAGAATGCTGTTAAATTTACCACATTCCCGAGCTAATAGAACAGCCCTTTAGTCATGTTCACACTGGGACCTAGTGAGGTTCTATAAAAAAGACCACAGACACTCTGGCCCAGAACAAGGGAGATCTTTGGGGCACAGGGGCAGATGTGTTGAGGGTGGAGGAACTTAACTACATCTCTACTCCAAGAGAAGTTGAAAAATGAGAAGTTTTGTAAGAATGATATTCCTCAAGAGAGGATGTCTGCTAAAAGACATGAAGGTGAGAAAAGAGCTCTACTATTAGTAACAATTTGAGGGTAAGCAGTTGTTACCTACTCTAAGAATATCCCAGGCTATCCACTAAGGAGCATGCATTTCCCACAAAAGTAATTTAGTCCTTCGGTAAGTCACAGGCCTGGTGGTTTATTGTACCTTTAATCATTAATAGAAACCTTAGTTGCCCATTGCTCTTTGGTGTCATGCAATCATTGAGGTAATCTGCACACTGTGATGTTTTGCCAGTCCAGCTCCACACACTCAGTAAAAATGTGCCTCCAATGCAATTCACAGACATTACTTATTTTTATAATATAGTTTTTCTTGTACAGAAATAGTAGTAACAATCACATATCTAATAACAGCAACTTAATATCTACTTCTAATAACAATTTGATTGCATGCTTGTATTAAACCATTTCCCTTAAGCATATGGTGCATCACAACTTCCACCTGTATACCCCCTTATCAATAAAAGCAACCACATTTTCATGTATGACATACATATGCATTCACCTGTCTATGATTTACGTTCCATTTTCCTTCCCTTTCCTATTCTGAGTTGCTGGTCTTGAAACAGCCTGTTTTCTTCTATCTGGTCCTGGAATAATCATTCACATGCATTCCCTGAACCCTCCCCACACTAAGTCCATACTTGCCTTTCTGGGAGAAATAGTTGGGTTTCCCCATGTTTAAAAAGACCCCTCATTTGTTAAGGGGAGAGCAACTGAGGTACTCTCTGACCAGGCCTCTTCCTCGCCCTAGTTAGAAGGACTTCACCTAAATATTCCAGGGTGAGTGAGTTCAACACTGCCTGATATACCAGGTTCAAAAAAAAAAAAAAAATCTCTCATGACAAAAAACTGAAAACAGAGGGAAGATCAGATCCCATAGTAGAGGGGATAAAGTGTTTACAACTCTTTCCTAAGAATATGTTACCTTTCAGCTTCAAGTTGACTTTCCACTCTGCCTTCCCTTTATTCCACTCTCCCTAAAATTGAACTAGAAAATAAAATACGGGAACAAAAGAGGAAAAGGAAACTGAGCAGAAAGTACTCACCATCACTGCCAGCTGTCTATAGGCCTTCTTCAGTTCAACATCTGATGCTGTAGCTTCAACCCCCAGCACATGGAAAGGGTTTAGCTCATCCTCAGGAACCCCAGCCATGCTCAAGAGTCGAGCCACTTCCTCTTCAGGCTGGTAGTAGCGCCCACTAGCCACAGGTGTATTCCCCTGCCTATTAGTCCTCTGTCTGACCCAAGGCAATTCCAGCCAGCCCCACTGAACTATTTTTACCAGCTGTTGCCATAGCCTGCTATCTCTCAACAGCGTCAAGCAACGCTGCAAGGCAGGAGAATCCAACCAAGAGAAGAGCCAGGTGGCCTTATCCCTCCAGCCTAATCGGTCACCCAGTCCCACCAGAAACCGCCAGCCCAACTGTAGACAGCCGAAAAAGAGGGCCACAGCCAGAAGCAGCAAAGCACCCAGTAGCCTAAGGAGACGGGTAAACAACCCTGCCCCATAACAAAACCCCTGGCTTAGAAATTGGAACATCACTTGGGCCCAGCCCCCCAGCCGCCCTGCCCAGACTCCCACCCAAACTCGACAAAGGTCCAGATCGCTGCTTTTCAGCTGCCTGCATGCATAGATGAGATGGCCACAAGTTTCTACATACTCTCCCACCAATACCAGCAGTTCAATCAACCCCCAGAAACCCGCCTGTCCAAGCTGACATAGTTCCTCTGCTCCCCACAATCCCAGGCCTCTGCGCTTATCTGCCTGACTTCGCTTCCGCCCTAGCCGATGTCGACCAGGGGATCTGGGATCTCTACGTCCACCCTCCCGAGTATCCTCCTTGGTTGGAAAGCGGTGCCGCTGTTTGCGGGATGGGGGTTTCTTTCCACTGGACACACGTGAAAAATCACTGGGGAACTTAAGAGGCTCCTCATCATCATATTCCTCTTCCAACTCTTCATCTTCCCCCAAGGCTGGAGAGGTACAATGGTGGCAAAAGTTGCTAGAAGAGCCGTCTCCTCCGTCAGAGTAAGGCCCTTCAGGGATTCCAGAGGTTCCCTGGCAGTTGCAAGCAGATGGAATGGAAAGAAAAGAAGGGCTCCCATCCTCCTGGTAACCAGCCCCATTCTCCCTTGAGAGTTCCTGGTCCACTCCTGACTCTTCTTCTGAAGATGCCTCACTCTGATCAGGGTCCTCTCCGTCCCTAGGTGGTCCTGGACCCCTTGGTGGGCCATGGCTTGGATCCGACCAATGGGCTGGGTTTGGGGGCTGTGTGTACTTAGGACCAGAGTGCTCTGTGAGGCAGCGAGTACCATTAGGAGCAGTCTCTACTGAGTCCCTGAGTCCTGAGAATGAAAGTATTTCAGGGTCCACAGAGGGTCCGAAAGTCCTGAGGGGGGCACCACCACTGTGGTGGGCTCCACACAACCCTCCTTCTCCGGGGTGCTTCTGGGCCATGACCCCGGGGCTTCCTGAGGGTCTTAGGTCACAGCCATCATGGTAAGTTCTGATGCCTGTAACAAAGATATCAAGGTAGGAATGATCAAGGATAGGACCAAGAGAAGTGTTAAATAATCTTAAATTCGGGACACATTTAATGCACCCCTCTCCCATGTTTTCCTAAGTTCTTCTGGGGCATTTCCTACCCCTAGCAATAAGCCAGAACTACACACTAACCACAGCCCTGCTTGCTCCCTCCCTCCTCTTCCAAATCCCTTAGTTTTTCTTCTTTTTCCCCAGAAAGCTATCGTCTTCAAGCAGGAAACAAAAAGGAGCTACCGCAAAGGGTGTGGTCGGGGAATCACTCTTAGGAAAAAAGGAAAGACGACCGGAAAGGGGGACCGCAGACTCCCAGAAAAGGGTGGAGACTGTGCGGCCCTTAAGGAAAACCTGGGGGCGGAGCTTAGAATTGCCCCCGAGAAAGACAACCAGGGAACCCACCGGCTAGGTAGAAGGGGTGAAGGTAACGTACCAAAGAGTGGCGGTAACTCCTCCCCCTCGAACAACTGGGCCTGAGGCCAGGGGGAGCTACGAGAGCAGCTCCCCCGGCTCCGCCTCCCGCTCACACTCTGCTTCCGCCTTCCGTCCCCCCGCGGCCGCCGACCTGCGCCTACTTCCACTTCCGGGGTCAACAGGGAAGAGACGGGAAAGAAAAGAAAAAGTGGTTGGCCAAGGCGCGAGCCAGTCCAGCAAGCGCTGAGTCAAATCAGAGGAGGTGGTCTTAGGGAAGCGCTGGCCCCGCCCCTTAAAGGGCCCTCTGCTGTCGCCCTCGGCGTGCTGGAATGGGATCCCCGCAAGTTGCAGCGCTGGAAGCGAAGCAAGTGGGCTCCGCACCAATGCCTGCGGACTGGGGGCAGACTCTCAGGATTGCTCTGGTTGTATTCCCGGGCAGACTCTCAGGATTGCTCTGGTTGTATTCCCGAGCTTTGCCGAAACTGGGAGATGAAAGACAGCCACCAAGCCATACATAGTCTGTTTCCCTTGCAGACAAAACCAGGGAGCTGAAAGGAGTCACTGCCCTGATTCTTTCCCTGCTGGCTGCAGCGAGGACAGAGGCCCCTTTGTATTCAGCGGAGGTGGATAGCAGGAGAGGATGCCCCGGGCTAGCCCCCGCCCAGGCCCGGCAGCGCGGCCCCTCCTTTCGCAGCAACCGTCAGCCTCCCCCGCGCCTGACCCAGCTGGCGAACTGCCCTTATAACTGTAGTTCCTACAGCCCGGATCCGCCCCTCTGGACACAGCTCCCAGGCCCGGTCACGCAGAGGTGCCGGGGGACTGGGAGCGTAGCTCCGCTGGCTTTAGAACCATAGCCGAGTGCCAAAGAACACTGAACTCTTCTGCATGCTGCTTTGCATCTCATCTGCATACCAAGCCATTCTGTCGGCGTCGCTACGCGCCCCCGCCCCCACGCAGACCCAGCTAGGTCCCCTCTCTGTCGGTCCCCTTTTCTGCACACGTCGCTAGCCTTACAGCGCTCCTGTCAGTGCCCCTTCTAGGCCCCGTCTTGCTCCACAAGTTATTCCACCCATGAATCCCCCGCCGGCGCTCCCAGACCAGTAAAAGTCCCTTCCCGGGGTCCCCGGTCCCGACCACCAGGTTCTCCAGAAGACAATACTTCAATTCTCTGGGAAGTGGAAGAAACCAAGCTGGGGCCAGGGGGGCGTTGGGACCCAGCTGGGGATTTGAGAGCTTTGAGTTGTCGAATCATCTCCTAAGAATTCAGAAACCTTTCCCAGAAACTCTTGCGGTTCCTCTCTAGACCCTTCTCTGCTATGGTTCGAGGTCTCTGGTCCTAGACTAGAGCAGTAGGCAACCTGGGTCCCCCCACACACAGGAGAAAGGGTTGGAGGGGCCCGCCCCGTGATGTCACTCCCCCACCACACTCACACACCCTGTCCCCTTCCTCCACTCCCCCTCCCCCGCCCCCAGCTAGTTGCATTTAGTTCACGGGGCTTGGGCTACGACTTGCAAGAGTTTAGGGTGCAACGAACAGAGTGGCCCTGGAGTGCCCTCCACCAACAGCCGCCCCGGCGCCTAGGACCTCCGGGCAGGGATACAGCCGGGGGTCTAGGGAAGCACTTCCACCTCTCCTCTCCTCAGCCCTGGCAGGGTGGTGAGTAGTTAACACCCCCTCCCCTTGTTTAGGGTCCTCAGACTTCCAAGCGGTCGAGGCGAGGAGCCCCAAGAATTCCCCAAGCCAACCCTCCAGCCTTTTAAGACCTTGATGTCCAAAAGACAGCTCAAGTAAAGTGCCTGCACCCATGCCACCACAGTGCCCCAAATGCCAGCCCCTCCTTGGTGTTCTCCTTTCCGGATCTGAATTCAAATCCCATTGGCAGTCCTGACACCCCTGGGGGAAGGGTAGTGTAGGAAAAGTACCACCAGTGTCCTGAAGGGAAGAGCAATTGACTACCACGATGTGAGATGGCTGTAGGCGATGCGCCTGCTTATTCCATGAGGGTCTGTGGGATTTGGACTGCGGCCGAATGCCCCTTCCCCCAACAACTCCATCTAGGCATGAAATTGAGGCTTCAAAATCCCGACAAATTGTGGATGACTGTCTCAACTTAATTCCTTGTCCCAAACTCTTGGTGTCTGTTTTTTTCCCTCTTTCTTCCCTAGGCTTCCGAGCAGCTGTTGGGAGACCCTACCATGATTCATCTCTCCTCTTCCTCCTCCCTCTCTCCTCTCTATTAACCCCGCCATTCCCAATCCAGTGGGGTAGTATAGAGTCCCAGCTGCAAATGGGGCAAGCTTTCTTTTCTACTGGAACAGGCTGCTGAGGCTTTAGCTCCCAGTCCCCTTAGTGTGTCTGTGCCCCTCCCACACAGCCAGGGCTTCCTGCCCCTCCCATCCTCGCCCTAGAAAGCTGTGAGGGTAGACAAATGCTCGTTGCCTTATGAGATTTTCATTAAAGTTTTACTTAGTGTTCTCGTTTCAGAGGACAATAAAGAGACATCACGCTCCCCCCAACCCAATCCTGTAGATTTCTTTAGTTATCCTAACGGGGTCATGCTCCCTCCTGAAATCGACCCTTCTTCAAAAAATGGAGGTACAGAGTCCTCAGGATTCATGGGCATCTGAATTTCTTTCCTCTACCCCCTCGCAGGTTTCCCAACCCCCTCAAGACATTCATGGATGGATGAGAGGAGCTGACATGACCTCCCACTCTGTGACCACTTTCTCTTTGGCCATGGAGGAAGCCTTGTTGCCCCTGGCTGTGATGTCTGACTCCAGGCCCTTTAATCAACAACTCCCAGAGCCTCCAGAACCAAGTTGTGTTTTGGAACCCCAGGACAATCCTGAACTGGCACCTGCCTTGGTGTGTGCCCTTTGCTGCTGTTTTGGAATCATCTACTGCTGCTTCGGTGAGGGCAGGGCCAAGGTCCTGGGGGGCATCTGCCTGAGGCCATCACCCTTAAGAATGATGCCAGCTTTCTTCCTTGCTCAGGTTTACCTTGCCTCCTCTCCCAGGAGATGCCTGTCTTCAGTGTGGCCCATGTTGCTCTTGCCAGCTTCTTGTCCATCCCCCATGCCCATATCCTCTGGGTCTGACCTCTGGCATCTATCATGTGCCCTCTTCTTGCCTCCTACCTCAAAACTCTGTTCCTAAATTATCCCCCGTACTTAAGCCTTCTCACCCATCCCCAAAAACCTGAATCAGCCTGTGCCGATTTCTTCCAATCTGCCATCCCTGGAAGGACTAGACCCTCTTTCTATACTTACTCTCCTCAATGCATTCATCTTACCTCCTGATTTTCCCTCTCATTCCTTCACAGTTCCCAAAAAGACCCCCTGCCCTCCCTGAGATTATCCCTTTCTGCCCCTGGCTTTGAGGTCCCTTGGTGTGCTGCTTCTGTCTTCTGCTCCTCTAGTTAGCCATTCCTCTCCCCTCAAATTCATCAGAGCCATCCCTGTAGAACCTCCTTTCTGCCTCTCAGTGCCTCCCGCCTCCCTTCCCAGGCTACCGCTGCTTCAAGGCAGTGATGTTTCTCTCGGGCCTGCTGTCAGGAGCTCTGGTGATCTTCCTGCTGTGCCACAAGGAGCGGGTGCTGGAGACACAGCTGAGCCTGGAGGTGAGCGCGGGCATCGCGCTGGGCATTGGACTCCTCTGCGGTCTGGTCACCATGCTGGTTCGCAGTGTTGGACTCTTCCTGACTGGTCTCCTGCTAGGCCTGACCCTGGGTGCTGGGGCCCTGCTGGGCACCGAGCCCATCTACCAACCACCTTCAGCCTGGGTGCCAGGCGGGGGGCTGGTGGGGCTGGCACTGCTGGGAGCCCTGCTTACACTTCGGTGGCCACGTCTATTCACAACTCTGGGCACAGCCCTGCTGGGTGCTGCAGTGCTGGTGGCCTGTGCTGACTACTTCCTGGAGGAGCTAGCACTGGGCAGTCGGTTGGGCCAACGCCTGCAGGCACTTCCAGCCTTGCCTCCTCTCTGCTGGTATAGCTGGGTCTTGCTGGGGACCTGGCCAGCCTTGGGGGTCCTTGGGGCTCTGGCCCAGTGGAAGCTCATGGCTGAGGAACATGGAGGCCACGACAACGGTGAGTTAGTGCCATGGGACAGAAGCACCAACCTGTGCCTACTCATGTCCCCGGTTCCTAGACTTGAGGAGGGGAACGGGAGAAATATACTTGAGGGAGGAGGGCGGGGGAGGGTATCCAATGTGAATGGGGCAGGACATTGAAAATAAGGTAGAGTTGAAGGAGCCAAAGAAGGTCTGGGTAAGAATGAGAAGAGAATTTGTCAGAGGAAGCAAGGAAGAGTTATTGGGAACTATTATGGAAGGAAAGGAGGATCTCAGGGAAGTCTAGAAGGAAAGGGTAGAATTGCAAAGAAGAGTTTCCTTTAGAATAAATGGGAGGAAGGTGAGTCTTGAGAGAACCATAACAGGAAGGCCAGATGGGTTGCTCTAGAGTATGAGTGCATTTGAGGGTGGGATTCAGAGTCTAAAGAGGCCTCCTTGAGTCTGTATTGCTCCCTTTCAAGCAGTGGTCTTGAGCCACCAACGGAGGCATCTCCAACTCCTTCGGATCCGTCAACAAGAGGCCAAGTGGCACCGGACACCCTCTGGGCTGGGGCTTTGTGAGAACAGTTATCGGCGCCAGTCCCCCCACAATGCCCGGAGCCCTGCTGACAGTTTGGCTCCAGTGAGTAGGGGAGATGGGACACCCTGGGGAATGGGGCAGAGGGCATACAGGGATGGTCAGGGTGGAAGGAGGGGCCCTGACCCAGGCCCTCCTTCTGCCCTCTTTGCCCTGTGTACCTCCAGAGTTATCTCCAGAGTCTTCGAGAGCGCCAACTGGGACCAGGCCCCCAGGCCACAGCCCCTCACACCATCCTGGACCTGGATTCTGACTGTGGTTCCACTGTACCCCTCACCATACCTTCTGGTTCTACCCAGACCTGAGCCTAAACCTCCACTTTTGCCCCCACCCATAGTGAGGGCCTGGGAACACTAGGTGGGCAGGGCCTGAGCCCACAAGACCCCCACACAAACTTTCCCACCTCCTGGACTTGGGGGTAGGATCTGTGCTCCAACCCAGACCAGCCCTGTAGGGATATGTTTCAAGGACAGATAGAGAGAAGTCTTGTGGGGAAGGGGGAGGAAGGAAAGTATGAGTACCTACCTCTGTCCAATAATAGAGGTACACCTAGTCCCCAAAGAAAATGACTCCCTAATTCCCATTCCCTCCAAACCAAGGAGGGCCCATACCCATACCCAAATAGCCTTTTTCTTTTCTTTTCCTTTTTTTCCTTTTTTTTTTTTCTTGAGACAATCTCACTCTGTCACCCAGACTAGAGTGTAGTGGGATCATTATAGCTCACTGCAACCTCAAACTCCTGGGCTCAAGCGATCCTCCTCCCTCAGCCTCCCCAGTAGCTGGGACTACAGGCATGCGCCACCATGCTTGGCTAATTTTTCTCTTTTTTGTAGAGATGGGGTCTCACTCTTGGTCAGGCTGCTCTCAAACTCATGACCTCAAGCGATCCTCTTGCCTCAGCCTGCCAGCTAGGATTACAGGCAGTGTTGGACTCTTCCCGACTGGTCTCCTGCTAGGCCTGACCCTGGGTGCTAGAGCCCTGCTGGGCACTGAGCCCATCTACCAACCACCTTCAGCCTGAGTGCCAGGTGGGGGGCTGATGGGGCCCCAAATAGCCTTTTAAATACCCACCTCAGTGTGCCTCACCATCGTAAAATAAAGGGTTTTATTTTTGTAGGATCTGTAGAAAATCAGAGAACCACAAGGCATTTGATAGCTTTTTGATGGGGAGAAGGGCACAGAGGAGCTCCACGATACCCCAGCCCCCAGGACCCTCATTAGCAAGTAGTTGGGTTTCTGGTTGGCCTTTCCTCTGGACCCCATAGGTTTGAGCCCCCTTCTCCTACCTCAGTTGGGAACATTGTCTTCCATGGTGTTTCCCCTTCTCCCCTTCTCAACCTGGGGAAGATGATGGGGCAGTGCCTGCCTTAGCACCTGGCTCCCCCAAAAGCTAACTTCTTGAGCCAAGGAGAGAGCATTGGCCCACATGCCAGAGTCTTGCCCTTTTGCCCAGGGCTGGTCTTTGGGGCATGGGAGACAAGTGCCTTCTCCCTCTCACTGTGGGCGACACTAATTTCTTCCTTAACCAGAACTTTATTCCAGTTACTAACCCATTCTAACTCTCCCCCCCTGACACTCCAGCCCAAGATCCATTCCCTGGTTCTCCAGGCACATAAAGAAAGACATATCCCTCCGCTGGGCAGCAAGGCTATGATGGGAGAGAGGGAGAGCATGGGAGCATATGAATAAAATGACATCGAATACTGAACCAGGGAGTCCAGCCTCTCCTGTTGCTGATCTTTGCTTTCTCTGCACCCCAAAACAGAGAGTTAGCCATCTTGACAAATCATCTGTCCCCTAAAGATTTGATAGAGGTAACCTTGTCAGACAGATTACTATAGGAATTACACATCCACACAGTTAGAGGAAGAGATGTTCAATCCTCTCTTATGAAAATGGAGTTAGTCTTTATTAATGTGCCAAACACTGTGCCAGGCACTTCACATGTAGTATTTCATTTAATGCAACAACCCTGCAGGATTGATATTAATTGTTTTTGCAAATAGGGAATCCAAGGTTAATTAGCTTGCCTGAAGTCATAAGCAAGTAAATGTGATTCTCAGGGATTCCAAAGCCCTTGCTCATTTTACTGGCCATGCTATTTTCTTGCACTTTAGGAAGAACAAGGACCCAGGCATCCAGCCACGTCAGCTGTTGCCTCCTGTCAGGTAAAGGCCTGATTGACACCTCCCTCCACCATTGTCCTTCAGAGAGTAGATGACAAAATTGAAAGGGTTATCTAGGACAGGGAGGAAATGGATGGAGTTGTGGGCTGAATCCAAGTTAGGGGGTGCTTCCCAGGAGGGAAAGAGTGCAGTAGAACGATAGCTAGAGTTGGAACTGTTGGAGGCTGGAGGTATATGGTCGTGCCCCTGCTGCAGCACCTGCATAGTTCTAGTGAGTAGACATTTGATACCTGGTCTCAAGCCTCTGGGAGGGTGACATTAGCAGGGAATATAAGGGAAGTGGAGCCTATGACTGAGGGTGTAACATCCAAGATTGTATCTGTGGGTGAGTGGTCGGTGTTCAAGGTGGTGTCTGTGGCTGAGGAAGTGGTGTCCAAGGTTGTGCCTGTAGCTGAGGGAGTGGCGTCTCCACTCAACGGGGTAACATCTAGAGTCTGGGAATGACAGTGCATCCAGTTGTGGGCGATATTTCTGGGATAGCCTTTCTCTACTTGAAGCTGCCGGTTGAGGCGCCAGTACTCTTTGCCCTTGAAGAAGTAGACTCGGCCATCCCGCCAACTCGTAGCAGCCGAGAGCTGGTCTGGCACTCCCGTAAATAACTTCTTGATTGGTTTGGGATAATGGCTGAAGTCAGTGCGGGCTAGCTCGTCCCACTGCCAGTACCCGGAGCCCTAGGTGTGGGGTGGGTGGGGAGAAGAGGAGGATAAGGAGAGAGCTTAAGGATCCCCAGAGGTCTACCCCCAGCCCACTGCAATTGCAGATCTCCCTTCAAGAGCAAGTCTTTGCCTCCCACCATGAGGTTGCCCACCCCTCCTAAGAAGCGATTTGCCCTTGTTTTGAACTTTATACCTTAAAGAGAAACACCTTTTGGTTGAAAGGCCAATAGAGAGCTGCATCCAGGTTAGGCTCTACCCTATTCAGCTTCTTGGGGAAGCCAGGAGATAGCTTGAAATTAATGTAGCGCCACACCTTGTCTCCTGAGAGTGTGTGAGGAAAGAACAAATCACCTCTGTCCTCAGGTGATAGCTTTGGTCCCCCCATTCCACCCTTTCAGAAATTTCTCCCTCCCTTTCTTTTATGGCTTTTGTAAGACTTGGCCCTCCTCAGACACTGTAACTAGTCCCCTTACCCTTAAAGAAGTGAATCCATTGTGTTCGAGGAGAGTAGACAGCAGCATCCATGTTTCCAGGGAGCCCCTCCCAAAGGTCAGACACTCGGAATAAGGGGCCGGGCCCTGAATCTGTCACAGTCCACACATAATTCCCCTTGAAAGCATAGGTCTTCCCACGGGGCCCTGAGAGTAAAGATGTGTCAACAAGTCAAAAAGAGAGATCAAATAGAAACTTGTGGGTGTCTCAAGCAGGCTAATAATTTGCCCTCCTCCTACAGGCCAATTCAAAAATTCATTCAACTTTAATTCAAGGAGAAAATTAAAGGCAGAGAAGGAGGACCAAGAACACTTTGTTGTTCAGAGCATTTCAGCTTTGGTACCCTCAACAAAACAGCAGATAGCTGTTCCTCCTTGAGAACCTCACCCTCTACTCCAAGTGGCTTCCAAGTTGTCCTTCCAACCAGGTGCAACACCCTCTCTAATAGGCATTCCAGTTAACATGGTTTTCTCCATCTTGCTGCATTTCCAGATGTGTTCTAGTGGCCCTGAGAGGGTAGCAACCTTGATAAACACCTGGTTGGCCCACCTTTAATTTGGCTCTGAACCCTCCCTCTCCATGCCACAAGTCTCCTTCCAACCCCTGCCTGGGGTCTAACCTCCATTGCTCATGCTGAAGTCCCATGTCATTCCCATTTGTCCAGGCCTCAGGGTCAGTGGGTTGCCCCCACTGCCTGCCAACAGTCTGAAGGGAAAGGGCCTCACCCAGCATCATGGCATCCAGTTCACCCCTGCAGGGGTCTGGCATGGGACTGGGTTCTGTGGGCACTGGGGATACAGTGGGTACTTCCATCTCTTCTTCTTCCTCATCCCTTGTATCTGGGCTCTTCTTGCCTGCAAAGTGAATAATGCTATTTAGGGAGAGAACTTATGGCACCTGGCCTCCCCGCTAATCTCCTGTAAGATCCGCTCAGAGGCCCCATAAAGAGGGGAAAAGGTAATCCTAGAGAGTTTCCCTTCGTAGTTGGCAATATCATATTGATACCAGCAGGAGACACATTTTAGGTTTGAGAAGCACCAGAAAGAGGGAAGGAGGTTTGCCAGAATGTGCATTCTCCATCCCCAAGAATGCGTGTGAGAAGAGAGAAGAGGCCTGGAAGGAAGACTAGACATGGAAGAGTCAGAGAGAATCTGTTCCTGAAAATGAAGAATCCTGAATAATTGGACCAGAGGAAAAGAAAGAAACCAAGCTATTTGCCTCCATGGAGGGTAGACCTGTTTCTTCAAGCCTAGAGAGATGCAGGTCGGACTGACCTTCATGCTCACTAGGGAGAGGAACTGACCATAAAGAGCCTGGATCCCTGCCACATCATCTGGGTGCAGCTTGAAGTAAGGCCTGTAGCCAGCGTAGACAGGGGCCATGAGTGCCTGGGTATATCGGGAGTGCCCAAGCCCCAGGGCATGGCCCAGTTCATGGGCTGCAATGATGCGCAAGTTCACCCCCCTGTAGGTCCCCTCAGTCCAGAGCTCATCTTCATCGAAGTGCACGCTGCCCAGCTCTGGGATGTCGGCATGCGCCAGGACCCTCCCTGGACAAAGGCAAAGGTGAACAGGAAGGTCAGAGCACACTGAGCTGGAGCATACCCTGCCAGTTAAAAACTGTAATTAATCTATTCCCTTCAAATTTCCCCAGCTATATTCACTGTCTCTTGGATGCTTCTTTCTCTCCTTTCGGATTCCCCTGTCATCATCCAGTTCTCTCAAGGATTCCCATCACCGTCCCTTTATCTCCCAACCACTGGCCCAGTCCTCTCCAAGATGTGCCTAGAGTAGGGGAATTTAAGGCAGGGAAAGAGGCATAAGCTTCAAAGAGGAGGCTTAGTAAGGCCGCAGGTATGTGACCAACTGCTCCCCTAGGGCATATTAGGAGGTAATTGAGAGTGTAGGGTGCAGGTGGCACAAAGGGAAGCCTGAACATTAAGGTTCTAGAGTCACTGGCTCAAGGAGACAGAGGTCATTTCAGGAATCTGCGAGGTGGGAGCTGAGAATATTGCCTACCAGGCCCGTCAAAAGTATTGGAGCAATAGGGGCTTTGGCGACCGTGAAAGGAGAGGCGGATGTCAGCCCAGCCAGCCTGCACCTCCCGGAATGTCAAGGGGGCCACATTGCTCCAGTATTGGAAGGCTTGAAGCAGGGCTTTCCGGGCTGTGTGGGGTGGGAGGGTGGAGGGCAGGTTCAAGATGCGAAAGGTCAGTTGCTTCTTTCTCCAGCGTCCTGGTTAATAGACCAGAAAATAGATTAGAAACACAGATCCTCTGCCAACCCTAGAGAGCTTCCCTAGGTCTGGGCACTCACAACCCCTCTAGGCAGGTGATAACCAAGCGATCATGCATTCAACACTGAGCTTGTCCAGGTGGTCCTGATGCCGCCCGAACTCCAGAGCCACACCACCCTCTCCTCTCCCCTTTCCGGGCTCAGTCCTCACCCAGCAGCAGATATTTAAGGGTCTTCTGGTTGAAGGGGTCCTCTAGGCCACAACGAGGCTGCCTCATGCGGTCCCTTGTGGCATCATCCAGCTGACCTGAAACTGGCAGTTCAGATGCTTCTTGAAAAGCTCTGAAAGGGAAGAGATGAGTTCAACAAGGCAGGGGAATCTGGAATGACTGGGAACTAATAGCTCCTTGGCCTCCTGCTGCCCAAGGTGGTAGCCAAGAGTGGTACGGATTCTCTGAAACTGATGGGGTCACTCCAGTCCCCAGTCCTCATAATTAGGACTTTCTCTTCCATTCTGCAGAAATAGTGAGTAAGGTTTATCTGAGTAAGGTTGCCTCAGGTATAGCCTTCCTCCCCTGCTGCAATTTCTAACCTTCTGCTTTGGGGATTTATCTGGGCCCCTGCTCTGCAGATCTTCCCACTAGTGCTTCCACCCAATGGCCTGTCCTCCCTCAGCTTCTCCCCTCCTGGCTGGACCCCTTCCCAGCCCAGCCTGCGCTGGGGCAATTACATGCACCTGTGGACTATCTTTGGGCCTATGGGCTTTTCAAGGGACCTGAATATATCTGAGAGCAAAAAGAAAAATAATCCATTACATCTAAAATATAAAACTACAGAATAGAAATAAATAAATGCTGAATTAAATGTCTCCAAAAGGGCCGGGCACGGTGGCTCATGCCTGTAATCCTAGCACTCTGGGAGGCCGAGGCGGGCGGATCGCTCAAGGTCAGGAATTCGAGACCAGCCTGAGCAAGAGCGAGACCCCGTCTCTACTAAAAAATAGAAAGAAATGATCTGGATAACTAAAATATATATATATATATATATATATATATATAAAAAAATTAGCCTGGCATGGTGGCGCATGCCTATAGTCCCAGCTACTCGGGAGGCTGAGGCAGAAGGATTGCTTGAGCCCAGGAGTTTGAGGTTGCTGTGAACTAGGCTGACGCCACAGCACTCACTCTAGCCCGGGCAACAAAGTGAGACTCTGTCTCAATAAATAAATAAATGTCCCCAAAAGGTAACATCATGTTAAGAATTCACCTCAAGTTGCAGTTATACATATAAATTATGCTTCATATGGGCTATAGCTAAGTATTAGTATTTGGGATATGATGTGGGATGGAACACGCAACAGAGTGCTTAGGACATAGGAAGATCTGATGACTGCGCTCCTTATCTTTGAATTTCCATCTCAGCCCATGCCCCACCACCCTAGCAATGATAGCCACCCATCCTGTAGATCCCCAATGTGGATATGGGTCAGGCAGAGGTGAGGCTGAGGAGAAGAAGGGATGAGAAGAGAGAAGAAGACCTTGTGACCTCAGTCTTGAAGGCATGTACCTTATGACCTCTCACCTCAGAGCCTCAGTGATATCTTCTGGCCTGAAGTCATCAGGTCCTTCTAGAGGCTTCTGTAGGTACCCATATTGCAACAGGTACTCCTATGATGGGGTGGAGGTAAGCAGGTTAAAAAGAGGGTTAGTCTCAGGGTAAAGCTTCTCAGTGACCTAACAGGCCCCTCAGGAGAGGAGGGGCCAGGTATGGAGGGACTAAGGAGAGGCACCTTAGAGAAGGGGCTCAGGTGGAACAAGGGAAAGTGCAGGAGATGGGCAGGGAAGACCATGGGGCAGAGAAAGCAAGGGAATGGCAGGCAGGCTGAAGGTCAGGAGAGGGGCTCGGATGGGACTGTGGAGCAGTAACCCTTGTCCCTCCCCTGGCCTGGGTCTCTTTCCCAGGGGACTCACCACAGCTGCCTCCTTCTCTGGAGGCCCAAGGTCCTGGCGTGACACTGTCATGGGGAGTAGGAAACCCAGCCACAGCTGCCGCCAGTCCATGGTCCCGATGGACAAGAGCTCCTGAGGCTTCGTGTGCCCTCTGACCTGAGATTTCTGGGAGTCTGGGGAGCAGGACTAGGCAGGGGGGCTCTTACCTCCAGTTCTTTGTACTCCCCAGCCTCTGGTCCTCTTTTTAAAACTTCAACTGAGGGGAATTGGGGGGAAGTGGCAGTGGGAGGTGACTCAGCCCAGAGATATGTTGCAATTCACCATTAACCCCTGCCCTCCCAGAGAGTGGAAGCCAAGGAGAGCCCCCAAACCCTTTTCCTAGTGTCCTCTGCTGGAGATGGGAAGATATTTCATACTGGCTTGGGGTGAGCATCCTGGCAGTATGAGAAGCAGAATCTCTGGAGAGCCATCCCCTGCAGTTGGACATTCCTGTGCCCCAGGGACCCTGGGCCAGCAAATCCCTCAGCTTCAACCTTCTAGTGTCCCCGTCTGCTCTGGAATAGGAAAAATAAATAAATCAAAGCTAAGAGGTAGGAGACAGCTGAGGTAGCTTGAGTTTCAGGTGAAGGAATCAAGGGTGAGGTCTCAGTTTCTTTGTACCCAAGACCACACTGGGAACTTAAATGCTCTTGAAGCCTACTTATGTCTGCTTTAATAAAAAGTCATTGTTTCACGCATTTAATGAGCCCAGAAGGTGTGAGTGGAGGTGGAGTTTAACAAGAGCACAGGCCGGGTGTGGGTGCGGTGGTTCACGCCTGTAATCCTAGCTCTCTGGGAAGCTGAGGCAGGAGGATAGCTGGAGCTCAGGGGTTCGACACCAGCCAGAGCACAGTGAGACCCTGTCTATACAAAACAGAAAAAAGAAAAACAAAAATTTTTTAAAAATACGCAAACTCCAACCAGGTATTGTGGCGTACACCCATAGTCCCAGCTACCGGGGAGGATGAGGCAGAAGGGTCACTTACAGCCCAGGAGTTGGAGCTTGTAGTGAGCTACAATGACATCACTGTACTCAACCCAGGGATTGTTCTGGGTTGTCTCAACAACAACAACAACAACAAAACCAAGGGCACAAAGAAGTAAAGGGCCCAGAGTCTGCCCTGGGGAGCTTACAGATAGGGCGAGGCAGACTCAAACACCTGGAAAGAGGAGAGCCAGGATGCCAGGCAGGAGGTAACCCATCCTAGAGGTCCTGGAGCTGTGAGGAGGTTCACTGAGAAGACAGGTTTTGAGCAGGGCTTTGAAGGCCAGCTAAGAATCAGACGGGGTAAGATTACTAAGAGACAGACAGAGTACAGGTCTTGAGTAAAAGTGCAGAGCTGAGAGCCTGCTGCACTCGGCGAGTAAATCTGAATGATCAAGATTGCTTAGTTCACCACTGAATCCCTACTGCCTACCCCAGGCCAGCTCCATGCTTTAGAGGAGTGCTTAATAAATCTTTGTCAAAGGAATGACCTGGACGGGAGCCAGAGTTTAGAGAGGGCCTTGAATGCTATGGAAGGGAAAGAAGAAAAACTTATATTTAAAAATATCTGCTGTGTGTTAGATGCTTTATATATTATCTCATTTAATTCTCACAACCATTGTGGGAAGGAGGAATTATTTTGGCCCTTTTTTATAGGAGGAAATAAAGACTCAGAGATGGAAACTTGACCAAGAACATGAAGTTCCTACCTAGCCTGGCCTATATTCAAATACCTCTATTGACTCCATAACTCACGCTCTTTCCACACTGACTTTGAGCTTTGTTCTTTCAGTAGTTAGGAGCTACTGAAGGTCCCAGTCATTTACACATCACACGACATTGGCATGTGGTTCAAATGCACAGTGAAGACATAGGAACAGGGGAAAGGCTTACTGAACTATCTTCTCAGTAGGGCCCCAATTCTGAGCCCTTTCCCACACCCTAGGCTGAAAGGCTGGGAGGCCACAGCCCAGAATCAAGGGGGACACTCCTGACTCATTACTGCCTTCAGTGATGCTGGTCCTTCTGACCCATCCAGCCAATTGGGTAACAATTGGATGACTAAGTCCGAAGTGACCAGTGACAGGCAAGGAAGGACAGAGAGCCTCTGAGCAATGAGTGACGGAGGCCATCACCAAGGCTGGCATACCCAGGAAATGAGGGAGTTTGGGGGCCAGCTCCTGCTCAGCCCCCTGCAGGGCTCTTTCTCATCACTTCTCTCCCTCTTCCTTCCCCCTACCCTCTAGTCCCTCTTCTTTTAAGAACAGGACATGAACCAATTGAAAATTATAATTGTTTTCAGACTAATGTTTTCTTGTCTTTATTCTGTTTAAAAGTTATCCATCATTCATTGTAGTAAATTTGGAAAATGTCAAAATAAACAAGAGAGAAAATGAAAACCACCAATAAATTCTACCCAAAAGAGAACCACTAGTAACATTTTGATGCATTGACTTGAAACGGTCTGTGGACCTGAGTTCAGCTCCAGCTCTGCCTGCCTGGCCTCGATCCCTGGAGACTATGGCTGAGACGGAGGAAAAAGCAATTGGAACCACTGAGGATAATGGGGCAGGGACAGGAGGGGGAGTACAAGGGAAAGGAGTAAAATAAGATGACTGTGACAGCAAATTACTCCCTCTCCTTAGAAACCTCATGTAAACAAACTACAAACAAAAGTGTGTGTTAATGTGTCAGTAAGAGGGATGGTGGTTATCATAAGGTGAGGGACAGGCACTCACTCTGGCCTTGGAAGGCCTGGGGAATGGAACCACATTCTAGCAACTAAGGAACCAGGAGAGGGGCGAGTACAAGAGTAAAAGCTGCCAAATAGTTTACCTTATTTAAACCTCACCAACAACCCTGTGAGCCTGTATTATCACCATTTTACACAAAAGGAAACCAAGTCTCTAATAAGTTGCCTCAAGTCATACAACTAGGAAGCAGCAGAACCTTAGGGCTCTAAAACTGAGATCTGGCCAGGAGGGTGGCTCATGCCTGTAATCCTAGCATTCTGGGAGGCCAAGGCTCGAGGATTACTTGACATCAGGAGTTCAAGATCAGCCTGAGTGACAGTGAGACTCTGTCTCTACTAAAAACAGAAAAAAATTAGCCGGGTGTGGTGGTGTGCACCTGTAGTCCCAGCTCCTCAGGAAGCTGAGGCAGGAGGATCACTTGAGCCCAGGAGTTTGAGGTTGCTGTGAGCTGGGCTGATGCCACGGCACTCTAGCCCTGGCAACAGAGCAAGACTCTGTCCCAAAAATAAAATAAAATAAAATAAAGCTGAGATCTTTGCATGGCACTCTTCAGCCTCACCAGAGCTCCCCCAGGCACCCAAACAAAACCCCCTACATCCCATAGCTATGTGCAAGGACTGTATGACTAATTGTCCCCACCACAGCATCATGACCACCCCTTCCACCAACCCATACCCCTTGAGCCAGGCTGACCCAGCTCTTTTTCCCTCTGAATTTGTCATCTCTCACTGGGGGAGATGTGGGAATGTGTGGGAAGGGTTAGGACATGTGGCTGGACTGCCCCAAAAGAGAACTTGATTCTAAGAGAAAAAACCCTTGGATCCTTTGGTTTGTTTGTTCCCTTCCTGAAAACGGGTTTCCCTCTCTGCCCACAATTGTGGCAGAGAGGTTTTACTTTTGTTTTTGTTTTTGTTTTTGTTTTGAGACAGAGTGTCTCTCTGTTGCCAAGGCTAGAGTGCGGTGGCGTCATCATAGCTCATTGCAACCTCAAACTCCTGGGCTCAAGCGATCCTCCTGCCTCAGCCTCCCAAGTAGCTGGGACTACAGGCCTGAGTCACAATGCTGGGCTAAATTTTTCTATTTTTTTCAATAGAGATGAGGTCTTGCTTTTGCTCAGAGCTGTTCTCAAACTCCTGACCTCAAGCGATCCTCCGGCCTCGGCCTCCCAGAACTCTGGGATTACGGGCATGAGTCACCTCGCCCAGCCTGCAGAAGAGTTTTACAGAAATATTTTTAATTAAAATATTTTAAACTGTAGCAGGAAGGAGAAGGGTAGACTTCTGAGAGCATTTTCTAATGATCAGGGGCTGTGGAGCTATGGGTGGAGGGCAGAAGTTTGTAGAGGTTTGTGAGCCCAGGAGAAGCCAATCTCTAAACCATCACCGACCCCCTCTGACAGCCACCTGTGGAGCTGGGAGGGGCAGGGAAGTTGGGGAAAGAGGCATGAGGTAAGCCTGAAGCTGGAAACTGGAGGTGAGAAAAACGTGAGCTGTAACTACATCAGGGCTGGCCTTGATCTAGAGAAATGTGGGAGGGGATGGTATTAGCCTCTGGCCTGTTTTCCCCTCAGATCCCCGAGGGAGTCAGGAGACAGGGAGATTTCCTTGGCTGAGTGGGATCGAGTTCTCCCAGCTGTTACCCTGGAAACGTCTGTTTCTAAGAGGATCCCCCCTACACACACACACACACACACACACACACACACACACACACACACACACACTCTTTTAATTAGTCATAAGTTCCTAGAAGCCATATGGGAAGTGATGGCCAGGACTGTGCACAGCTGAAACTGGTTAGTGACCAGGGAAGGGGGAGGGGTTGGGGGATGGCTCAGGGACTGGGCCAGAACATTCTGTTCCCATGATGCTCCAGACTTTCTCAGTCCCTGACATGAACACTTCCTGGCACTCCCACCCACCCATTGCAGCTTGCACACAAACCCACTCTGGCCCCGGCCTGCATCAGCTCAATTGAGAGGACATCAGACCCAAATCCAGAGTTCTTCAGTTCCTGCCAAAGCGTAAGGGATACCAAGATATGCTCCCTTCAGAAGGAGGTGCTATTCCACAGGACTCCCCTGGACGTTGCTGGAGCCTTCTGTGGGTGGTGCTTTTATCCAGCACAGGGACTGTGGCATGAAGGGATAAATTCTAGTCCCTGAAACACGAAGGGGGTAGAGGAATAAGTTGTTTAAGTGTTCTCTCAGCATCTGGGACGACAGGGAAATGATGGTAGCACAGATGGCCAGCCTTTTCTTTGATGAAAACCAAACCGATCTTTATTGCTTTTCCCAAAGGGAGGTGGGATGTGGATGAGCACTTCCGCCTCCTGTCTTCACTCTGTGAAACTGGGAAACATCTGTCCTGATGTTTGGGGACTGTCATGGGCCTGAGAAATCTGTGTTTGGCTCCCTTTTTGTTGGGAAAAGGACTCGATATGGGGTTGGCAAGAGAAAGAGTCCAGCACTGACTTCCACTTTTGAAGAGGGTAGTAACTAGAGGAGGACGGGAGACCTGGGAAAGACCTGGCTCTGTTTCCGCCAGGCCAGCACCTGCAGAGGGGGCTGTCGGGGTGAGAAGGCTGCCCTAGATGGGGGAAGACATGAGGGAGGGGCTTCTTCCCTGACCCCCGTCTTGCCCCTAACTTACTTAAGAAGGATAGTGTGTGTTCACCAGTGTATTTTGTTTTTTTAAATTGAATTCATTAATTTGACAGTGGGGTAAGGGCTGACACTGTGTACAAGCATATCCTGCACATAGTGAGGAAGACAGAGCTAAAGGATTTCAAGTGCTGAAGGGACAACTCCAGTGTGAGTTTGAGCTGTGTGTAGCTTTGGCACAGTGAGCACTGCTGCTCAGCTGTGAAAGAAGTTTTGTTTTGTTTTTTTTTTTTTTTGAGACAGAGTCTTGCTCTGTTGCCCAGGCTAGAATGCCCTGGCATCAGCCTAGCTCATAGCAACCTCAAACTCCTGGGCTCAAGCAATCCTACTGCCTCAGCCTCCCAGGTAGCTGGGACTACAGGCATGCGCCACCATGCCCGGCTAATTTTTTATACATATATTTTTAGTTGTCCAGCTAATTTCTTTCTATTTTTTTTAGTAGAGATGGGGGTCTCACTCTTGCTCAGGCTGGTCTCGAACTCCTGAGCTCAAAGGATCCCCCCACCTCGGCCTCCCAGAGTGCTAGGATTACAGGTGTGAGCCACCACACCCGGCTTAAAAGAAGTTTTTGAAATGTGAAATGTAATAAGAAAAGATAACAGAGAAAGAAGGCTATTGATCCTAAGGAAGACTGTAGTCTCAGGTTTTTTATCCCAAGGATGCATGTGTTTGCCTGCTGCCCATTTTCTTAGAAACTCCTGTGTGTGTGTGGTGTGTATGTGTGTGTGTGTGCGCCCATGCGTGCATGCGTGTGCATACGTGTATGTAAGTGGAGATGATACATAACTGTCTGCCTATTTTCAGAAAGCAAGTTGGATATCGACAGGATAGGAGTACACTGGGAGGAAAGATATAAGAGATCTTTGGAAACCAGGAGCTGGAACAAGTGGGAAAATATCCAGCTGATCACTAGCCACAAAGCAAGGCTGGCCACTGAGCAGAGTGGCCATGGTGGCCAGTGAGATCAGAAAGAACTGATCAGCAAAGGTCTCAACCTTCTGCTATGAGGCCAAAGGTGGTGACCAATGGCAAAAAAGGAGTAAAAGAGAAGCAAGTAAAAGGGCAGTCAGATTGGGGAGCCCAAGGAACATGAGAAACCAAATCCAGTGTGTATTAAGGTCACTTGCTGAGGGCAAAGCAAAAGAGTTGTTTTTCTTTTTTTTTTTTTTTTTTTTGAGAAGGAAAGAAGAGTTTATTAATTTGCCGGCAAATGAGGAGGTTGGCAGACTTCCATCTCAAAGTACCAACGTCCTGCCTCTGAGCAGAAGTACACAGCTTTTAAAGGTTCTGATTAATCCCATAATCCCATCCTTGGCTGAGACAATCTCGTGACCTCCATCTGGGTAATTCCCCTGAGCCATCTCCTGTGGCACAAAGGACACTCTCCTGCCCCTCCTGACCATGGGCCTGAGGCAGGGATGTAGGTCTTAGTTTTCAAAAGGGAGAGGGGATTCTGGAGAGGCAGAAAACATTTTTACCCTTTTTCAGGCCATCATCTCTGTTACATATTCCCCATTGTCAATTTTACCCTTCCTTATCTATGGGAGGAGGAGTGACATAATCACTGAGCTAAAAGAGTTGTTTTTCTGACTAAGTGTGCCCTTACAAATATAAAGAGTGAGTTTTGACAAAAATTGTATTCATCCTTCACTCATTGCTTCATACAGTCATTCAACAAACATATATTGAATCTATCAGTATTGCTTACATTTTTCTACCAAAATACCCCAGGTATATCTCAAATATATATGCTTCAGGGGTAGAGGTGTATATACATGACTTAATGATTACCCTTCACTATTCTCCTTCCACAAGGTCAAATGGATGGCTTTCAGAAGCCATGTTTATACTACATAAAACTCTGCCCTCCTGAACTGGATAATTGAACCAGAGATAGACACCACAGCCAAGCAGATTTACTCCTCCCATATAACCATTGTTTTTGTTAGCCTTTGTTGCATAACAAAATGCCCCATAACTTAATAGGAATTTGGAATTGGGTCTAAGAAAGAAATGTTAATAAGTTAGACTCTTCATGTGGCTGGATCTGAAACATTGTAAAGCTCAGGCAGTGAGTTGTGGCCATTTTTCCCTTGTGAGAACTGAGAAGCAAAGGGGCCTGTCTACTACAAAAGAAGCGAAAAGCAAGGGGCAGAGGCAAGACAAGAGAAGAGACAGAAAAACACACCTGGGTTCATGGTTCATGGTGGCTTTTCTTCACGGGTTTCAAAAGGCAAGTTACATTCATGCTCTTGGTTCTTTCATGGTTTTTTCATGAAAGGGTGCTGGATTTTGTCAAATGCTTTTTCTGAACTATTGAGATGATCATATGGTCTTTGTTTTTGCTTCTGTTTATCTGGGGAATCACATTTTTTGATTTACATATGTTGAACCATCCTTGCATCCCTGAGATGAAGCCCACTTGGTCATGGCGGATTATTTTTTTGATGTGCTCCTAATTTGGTTTGCTAATATTTTATTGAGGATTTTTGCATCTATATTCATGAGGGATATTGGTCTGTAGTTTTCTTGTTTTGTTATGTCCTTTCCTGATTTTGGTATCAAGGTGATACTGGCTTTATATAATGAATTGGGGAGAACTCTCTCCTTCTCAATGTTATGGAATAATTTCTGCAGTATGGGTACCAGTTCTTCTTCATAGGTCTTAAAGAATTTGGCTGTGAATCCATCTGGTCCAGGGCTTTTTTTGTTGTTGGAAGACTTTTTATTACTGCTTCAATCTTGCTGCTCATTATTGGTCTGTTCAGGAGTTTTATTTCTTCCTGATTGAGTCTTGGGAGGTTGTGTGTTTCTAGGAATTTGTCTATTTCCTCTACATTTTCTAGTTTATGTGCATAGAGATTTTTATAGTATTCACAGATAATGTTTTGTATTTTTGTGCTATCAGTTGTAAATATCTCCTTTTTCATTTCTGATTGAGCTTATTTGGGTCCTTTCTCTTCTATTCCTGGTTAATCTAGCAGGAGTTCTACCAATTTTATTTATCTTTTCAAAGAACCAACTTTTATATATATTCATGCATCATGAATATGCATGTCATCCTTGCTCAGGGGCCATGCTAATCTCTGTATCATTCCAATTTTAGTACATGTGCTGCTGAAGTGAGCACTGAAGTTTAGTTTTAATCTTTAAAATTCATGTATATGACAAAACCTTACAAGAATCAACAGATTAAAAAAATTTTTTTTCTCCAAAAAGGATTCCAGTAAGATTGGTGCTCCATGAAAATGCTCAATTCTATGACTTTATACCCCCCTACACACACACACACACACACACACACACATACACACACACACACACATACTTCATGGGTACCTCAGCCCAAAACACACAGGCCGATATGGTACCAAGCATTTATAGCCTGGGGCTACAAAGCAATAAGGTGCAGTTTCCATCTTTGAAGAGCTAACCGTCCAAGCATGTTCATGTACACGATTGATAATAACATCCAGGTTTTGATTTGCCCAGCATTCTTTCTTCCTTTCCTTCTCCTTTCTGATCCTAACTTGGAGCGTTTCCATGTTCCTTGATACTTAAGGGTAGGCATGGAGAGAGAAGAGAAATATTAAAGCAATAATCTGAATACTCTTTGGCACAGCAAGTAATTCTACATTAGAAATTTACCCTGAGGGAATAATGAAGGATGTGGCAAAGGCCTGTGTGAGGATATTCATGCTAAGATTATTTAGGATAATGAAAAATCAGAAATAACTTAAATGCCAAAAAATAGGTTTTGAGAAAATATATTAAAGTATAACCATTGTTTCATTAGCCTATGTTATATAACAAACTGCCCCAAAACTTAGTAGATTAAAACAATGATTTATTTTTTGTCACAAATCTATGGGTTGGCTGGGCAGTTCCTCTGCTGGTTTCTCCCAGGCTCACTCTGTGGCTGCATTCCACTGGGAGGTTGCTTGGTCTAAAAATTCAAGATGGCCTCACTCACATGTCTGGCAGTGGTTATGGCTATGGGCTGGGTTGCCTTGGTTCCCCTCCACTTGACATCTTATCCTCCACTAAGCTACCCTGGCTTTCTTCCATGGCAATCTCAGCAAAGTATTCTAAAGAGGACAAAGTGGGCGCTGCAATGTCTCCGGAGGCCTAGGCTCCAGAAACCATACAGCATCACTTTCCACCGCATTCTATTGATGAAAGCAATAGGCCAGAAGCTGGTGAAGATTGAAAGGAGTGAAGAAATAAACTCACTTCTTGATAGGAAGAGTGGCACAGTCACATTGCAAAGACACATGCACAGTGGGATGGGAGGAATTTGTGGCCATTAAGCAATTTACCAAACCATATAACAGGGTATGATGTGGTCATTTAAAACAGGATTTTGGAGGAATGTTTGACCAGTGCTAATACTAAAAATAATTTAACAGGCAGTCACTGAGGCCAGGCCAGACCAACCAGGTAGGACTGTGCTGGGCCTTGTTTCTTGGAACTGAGGACCTTACCCTATTATGTTAATCTTGTGGTAAATGGTTTCATCCTTCTTTGCATTCACTGGTTCGGAACCTCCTTCCTGTGAATCTCTTCTGGGCAAAGAGAATGTGAGCTAGTGCCTTCATACAGCCTTGCAAACGACAGAGGATGTTTTACAAGGCTAGTGTCACCCTCCCTCCCAGTGAAGCTGATTCTTGGAGCCACACAGTCTTGGAGCATGATCTTCAGAGTCTCCGTTCCCTTCCTATTTCTTAGTCATGTGGTTTCTAAGTGGAATCAGCATCCCAGGCCAAAAAAAAAAAAAAAAAAGCAACATCTATAGCTCCTTAAACAAGCCACCAGAGAGCACAAATACCTCTCTGCTGTTTATAATAAACCCCTGCGGATCACAATCTGGCTGTGGGATTGCCACCCTGCCTGTCCTGGGGGTAAGAGGGCACAAAGGAAGAGGAAGAAGGGGAAAATTCATTCTGAATCTAAGCAGTGCTGTAAGGCAAGAAGGAATTTCCAGATGCTGTTTTATGCTCTTAACCTCCAGAGGCACATAAGACTCTGTTTCCTGAAAGCTCAGGAAATGTTGACACTATGTGTTTTGTAGAAGAATAAAAGACAGAGTGATTGGAAGACCTGGAGATTGATTCATGGTCTTCAGGGCCCTCTTAATTGAAATGGGGATAGCTCAGCCAGACAGGGTCTAAAAGGCTACTTGGACATTTCTAATCATTTGTCATGGGGTTGCTGCTTCCTTTCAGTGCCGGGAACAGAGCACATACTCTCAAGCCGTAACAGTCCAGTTGGAATATTAAATCTGCAAGTCCTCCATTTTCAAGTGCTTTGTGTTGTATAAGTTGGACAAACTTGGCCCAACACTTTGCTGACTCCTAACCACAGTCCAGGCTTCGCTGCTAGCATAGGGAAGACCTGCTCTCTAGTGGGGTCCAGAACCTTATTAGAGGGAGGCGTTCCACAGTGGGAACATAATTCTGTGGATGCCCCAGGTCTCCTTTTCTGTTTTAGACAGGTTTTTTTTTTTCCTTAACATAACATTTGGTTAACAGATTTTTTTTTAATTGAGGGATAACATACATAAAATGTATAAAGTATACTAATTTTAAATGTACAGCTTGATTTTTTAAAACCATCACTCAGATCAAGATACAGAACATTTCGGGCATCACATAAAGGTCCCTCATGTTCTTTCCCCATCTGTACTCCTTCAAAGGTATTCTATTCTGATGTCTATGAATATCTATCAGTTTTGCTTGTTCTTGAACTTCATGTAAATGGGACAATACAGCACATACTCCTTTATGTCTGTCTTTGTTTCAGCATATTATCTGTGAGATTCATCCATGTTGTTACATATACCAGTAATTTGTTACTTTTTTTTTTTTTTTTTTTTTGAGACAGAGTCTCACTCTGTTGCCTGGAGTAGAGTGCCGTGGCGTCAGCCTAGCTCACAGCAACCTCAAGCTCCTGGGCTCGAGCAATCCTACTGCCTAAGCCTCCCAAGTAGCTGGGACTACAGACATGTGCCACCATGCCCGGCTAATTTTTTCTATATAGACTTTTAGTTGTCCAAATAATTTCTTTCTATTTTTAGTAGAAACGGGGTCTCGCTCTTGCTCAGGCTGGTCTCGAACTCCTGACCTTGAGCAATCCACCTGCCTCGGCCTCCCAGAGGGCTAGGATTACAGGCGTGAGCCACCGCACCTGGCCTAATTTGTTACTTTTTATTGCTATGTAGTATCTTAGTGTATGAATGTGCTACAATTTATTTATCCAATTATTTTTGATGTGTATTTAGGTATTTTCCTGTTTTAGGCTATTATGAATACAGCTGCTGTGAATATCCCTGTACATGTCCTTTGGGGACTATATGTATTCATTTCTTTTAAGACTATACCTAAGAATAGAATTGTTAGGAGAGGCCAGAGACCCTAACTACAGGGTAGGGGTATGTTTAGCTTTAGTAGAAAACAGTGAGCGAATTTTTAGCATCTTTAATTTGCAGCCTTGGCCACGTGTGGCGGCTCATGCCTATAATCCTAGCACTCTGGGAGGCTGAGGCAGGAGGATCGTTTGAGGTCAGGAGTTCGAGACCAGCCTCAGCAAGAGCAAGACCCCGTCTCTATTAAAAAATAGAAAAAATTAGCTGGGCAACTGAAAACAGAAAACTGGGACTACAGGTATGCATCACCATGCCTAGCTAATTTTTTCTATATTTTTAGTTGTCCAGCCAATTTCTTTCTATTTTTAGTAGAGACAGGGTCTCGCTCTTGCTCAGGCTGGTCTCGAACTCCTGAGCTCAAACGATCCACCAGCCTCAGCCTCCCAGAGTGCTAGGATTACAGGCATGAGCCACTGCGCCCAGCCTGGAAATATTTCTTTGAATAAAAACTTGTCGATCTAGGAAAAGTTTAACAACCAGTACGACATAGGCACTAACAAATCAGAGCAGCCTCTGGAAAATGTGTATCAGCGGTATATCATGTACTTAACATGGTAGAAAGCCATGAAATTTGTTAAACAGGGAAAGTAAATTACAAAAGAATATTTGTGGCATGAATACATTTTTTAAGAAAAAAGTAAACACAGATATATGTAAATTTAGGTATGTAAATACCAAAATATTAACAGCAGAGATTTAACTAACCACAAATACTAATTACTTGCTGCTTGCATTCAGAGCTAGACACTATTCCAGGACCTGCAGATATGATATTGAACTTGACAAAGTCCTTACCTTCATGGATTTTATATTCTAATTATTCCTGGATGTTGGGACCTTGGCTGAGCTTTATCTTATTCTGTATATTCTCATCAATTTAAAGTTTAAGTAATAATCAAGTTTATTTAGGTGAGCAAATTAATTTTGACACAAGGATGGAGAAACATTGAGGCCATTAAAAGGGGGGGGCTCAGGAAAAAAATTACTAGGGTGTTGCAATGGGCTGAACATTTGTGTTCCCTCCACCCCAAAATTAATATGTTGAAACCCTAATCCCAATGTGATGATATTTGGAGGTTCACCTTTGGGAGGTCATTATGTCATGAGGGTGGAGTTCTCATGAATGGAATAAGTGTACTTATAAGGAGGGGCCAGACACCTAGCTAACTACCTTTCTACCATGTGAGGACACAACAAGACAGCTCTCTATAACCAGGAATAAGGCACTCTCAAGAACCCAATCATGCTGGCATAATGATCTCAGACTTCCAGCTTCCAGAACTGTGAGAAATAAATGTCTGTTGTTTAAGTCACTCAGTTCTATGGCAATTTGTTATGGCAATCCCAACTGACTAAGACAGGTGTCATTCATGATAAAAACTCTCAGCATCCCAGCTACTTGGGAGACTGAGACAGGAGGATCACTGCAGGCCAGGAGTTTGAGGCTGCCGTGAGCTGTGATCATGCCAGTGCACTCCAGCCTGGGCAACAGAGCAAGACCCTGTCTTTAAAACAACAAACAAACAAGCAAAAAACTCTCAGCAAACTGGAAATACAGGGGAACTTCCTTGAATTGATAAAGAACATCTGCAAAAATCCTACAGTTAACATCATACCTAATCATATAAAACTAAAAGCTTTCCCACTAAGATCAGGAAGAAGTCAAACTAAATCTAAAGTTTATGTGGAAAGGCGAAAATCCTAGAAGAGCCAACTCAAAATTTAAGGAGAAGAATAAAGTCAGAGGACTGACACTACCTAACTTTAAGACTTACTGTAAAGTTCTAGTAATCAAGATAGTTCGATATTGGTGAAAGAAAAGAAAAATAGATCAATAGAACAGAATAGAGAGCCCAGAAATAGACCCACATAGATATAGTCAATTAATCTTTGACAAAGGAGCAAAGGCAATATAATGGAGCAAGATAGTCTTTTCAATAAATGGTGCTAGAACTGGAAATCTAGATACAAAAAAATGAATCTAGATACAGACTTTGTATGTTTCATAAAAATTAACTCAAAATGAATCATAGACCTAAATGTAAAGTGCAAAACTATAAAACTCCTAGAAGATAACATAGGAGAAAACCTAGATGGCTTTGGGTACAGTGATGACTATTTACATACAACACCCAAAAGCATGATCCATCCATAAAACAAACAATTGATAAATTGGGCTTAATTACAAGCAAAAACTTCTGCCCTGCAAAAGACAATGTCAAGAGAATGAGGCCAGGCGCAGTGGCTCATGCCTGTAATGCTAACACTTTGGGAGGCAGAGGTGGAAGGATCACTTGAGGCTGGGAGCTGGAGACCACTCTGAGCAAGAGCAAGACCTCATCTCTATGAGAAAAAGAAAAATTAGCCCAGTGTAGTGGCACGTGCCTGTAGTCCCAGTTACTCAGGAGGCTGAGGCAGGAGGATCGCTTAAGCCCAGGAGTTTGAGATTGCAGTGAGCTATGATAACACCACTGCACTCTAGCCTAGGCGACAGAGCAAGACCCTGTCTAACAAAAAAAAAAAAAAAAGGAGAGAGAATGAGAAGACATGGACTGGGAGAAAATATTTACAAAAAATACATCCGATAAAGGACTGTTATTCAAAATATGCAATATGCAAAGAACCTTTTTTTCTTTTTTTTGAGATGGGGTCTAGCTCCGTTGCCCAGGCTAGAATGCAGTGGAATTATCATAGCTCACTGCAACCTCAAACTCCTGGACCCTAATGATCTTCTTGCCCTAGCCTCCCCAGTAGCTGGAACTATAGGCACATGCCACGACACATGGCTAACTTTTTTTTTTTTTTTTTTGAGAGATGGAGTCTTGCTATGTCGCTCAGGCTGGTCTCGAACTCCTGACCTCAGGTGTTCCTCCTGCCTCAGCTTCCCAAAGTGCAAGGATTACAAGCATGAGCCACCATGCCAACTGCAAAGAACTCTTAGAACTCAACAATAAGAAAACGTTCAGCTCAATTAAAATGTGGGCGAAAGACCTGAACAGTCACCTTATCAAATAAGGTATACAGATGGCAAGTAAGCATATGAAAAGATGTTCAACCTCACTTTTCATTAGAGAATTGTGAATTAAGACAACAAGGAGCTATCACTTACACCTATTAGAATGGCCAAAATCCAAAACACTGACAACAGCAAATGCTGGTAAAGATGTGAAGCGATAGTAACTCTCATTCATTGCTGGTGGGAATGCCAAACGGTATAGCTGCTTTGGAAGGCAATTTGGCGACTTCTTACAAAACTAAGCATACTCTTACCATATAATCCAGCAATGGCACTCCTTGGTATTCATCCAAATGAACTGAAAACTTACGTCCACATAAAACCTCCAAACAGATGTTTATAACAGTGTTATTCATAATTGCCGAAACCAGGAAGCAACCAATACATCCTTCAGTAAGTGAATTTATTAATGAACTGTTGTACATCCAGACAATGGAATATTATTCAGCACTACAAAGAAATTAGCTCTTAAGCCATGAAAAGACATAGAGGAAATGTAAATGCATGCTACTAGTAAAAGACACCAATCTGGAAAGGCTACATGCTATGATGTAGCCTGTATGTATTATTCTAATTATATGATATTCTGGAAAAGGCAAAACTATGAAGACAGTCAAAAGATCAGTGTTTGCCAGAGGCTAGTGGGGAGGGAGGCATAAATAGGGAAAGCACACAGGATTGTTAGGGCAGTGAAATGGTTCTGTACGATACTGCAATGACGGACATGTATCATTATACATTTGTCCAAACCCATAGACTGTACGACAAGAGTGACCCCTAATGTGAACTGTGGACTTTGAGTGATAATGATGTGATAACGGTAATATAGGTTCATCGATTATAATAAATGTGCCACTGTGCTGCGGGATGTCACAGTGGAAGAAGTTGTGCATGTGTGGAGACAGGGGTGCCCCTCCTGTACTTTCTGCTCAGTTTTGCTCTGAACTTAAAACTGCTCTAAAAACTATTAATTAATTTTAAAAAGTTACTGGGGTGGTACGTGGGAGCAAAAATGAGGCAATCCCTCCAAAATTAGAAATAATATTGCCCAATAATCAAAGAAACAGCATATTTGGGGGGATTTAGCACATATAATAAATATAGTACTTCAAGTCAGTGTGGATAGGGTAGATTTTTTATTGAGCAGAGTTAGGGCAACTGATTAGTCACTAAAAGAGAAAAACTAGAGTCAACGGGGTGGCGCACACCTGTTGTTCCAGCTACTTGGAACGCTGAGGCAGGAGGCCTGCTTGACCCCAGGAATTTGAGTTCAGTTTGAGCAACATAACGAGACTCACTGTCTCAAAAAAAAGGAGAAAAGCTAGATCTCTTTGTCACAAAATGAACTTGAATAAATTCTGAACCAGTAATTTAAATGTAAACTATCAAACCAGAAAAATATTTTTAAAAGGTGTTTCTAAGCATGAAGCAAAACTCAGAAGCCATTATAATCACTTAAACATTTGCAATTCCTAAGTAAAAAAAAAAAAATCAATTTGACAAGCAAAAAAAAATCCAGTTAAATATGTAAATAAAACACATGCATTTATGTCCACTCTTCTCTAAAACGCTTGTAGAGGAATAAAAAAGGAATAAAGCCCACAAGAACAATAGGAGAGAAGTCAGCAGTACATGGGAGATGACAATACATTTTTGGAAGAAGGAAATAAAATAAAACTGTGATAATTTATAGTTTTGAAAGAATTGAAGCCTAAATGCCCATAAAGGGTGAAAGAAACAGGAAGTAAGCCAATTTATGCCCCCACCCTTGCCCCTTTATTCTAGAAGGATCAGAACTTGGAGGGACCAGTCTCTCAGATGGCAGGGATAAGGGATAGTTTATATAAGGTTTATATAGTTTATATAATATTCCTATCTTATAAAGTTTTATAGGTCCCCACATCCATTCTTCTCTTACCAGACCCAGGCAAACTCCCAGCAGGAGATATGAGGTTTGTTTTCCAGAGAAATTGAACCAGAGTGACCCAGGGAAGGGAGGCCAGAACATGAAACCAGACTGAAAACAGGGATTTAGGTGAAAATTGCTGTATTAATTTTCTGTGGCTGCTATGACAAATTGCCATAAACTGGCTGGCTTTAAAACAACAGATATTTATTATTTCACAGTTCTGGAAGCCAGAAGTCTGAAATCAGGTGTCAGTGGAGTCACTCTCCCCGGAAAGGCTCCTGGAAAGAATCTCTTTCTTGTCCCTTCCACCCTCTGGTGGCCCCAGGTTTTCCTTGGCTTATGGCCACATCCTTCCAATCTTGGCTTCCATCATCACGTTATCTTCACCTCTGTGGGGGTCGCCACCTAATCTCCCTCTGCCTCTCTCTTACAAGGGTAATTGTATTTAGGACCCAACTGGATAATCCAGGATAAAATCTTCTTCTTAAAATCCTTAAGTTAAGCACGTCTTTTGCTATACAAGGTAATTTTAACTCATTTGTCAAATAGGGTAATATTCAGAGTAAATATGTCTTTGGAAGGGGAGGCATTTTTCTGCCTACCTCAGTTACCATACTGAAGAATGAGACCCCTTTTCCTTTGCAGCTACCGGTGCACTACCAGCCAGAATATCACCCACCATACAGAAAAGTGGAGTATTCTTCTCTGGAGAGACTGAATAGTTCCAGAATAAAACACAGATACTGATACTCGGGCGCCCTTTGACAAAAAGCCAACTCACTGCCTGCTTACCCCACAATGAAACCCATTCATCAACATGCCTTTCTGAAAGGCACAGGGCTTCTAACCAGTTCTTTTTTAGTTCCACATTCTTGGACATGAATGTACAGTCACAGTTCACAAGACATCTGAAGAAAACTTCCAATATGGAAAACTGGGACCAAAACAAATAAGAAAAAGTGAGACTTAGAAAAAACAAAGAGAATAAGCAACAGGAAAAGATATTTTTAAAAACATATAACATTTATATTTTTAGATATAAGAGAAAATATCAATCCATGAAACAAGTACAAGATGCTTGATATGGTTATGATTTCTGTCCCCTCCAAATCTCATGTTGAAATTTGATCCCCAAGTTGGAGGCGGGGCCTAGTGGGAAGTGTTTGGGTCATGGGGACCGATCCTTCATGAATGGCTTAGTGCGTCCTTGTGGTAAGGAGTGAGTTCTCGGTCTATTAGTCCCCAGGAAAACTGATGGTTAAAAAGAGCCTAACACCTCCCTTCCCTTTCTTGGGCCCTCTCTTGCCACGTGGTGGCTGCTCCCCTTCACCTCCTGCCACGAGTGGAAGCTTCGTGAAGCTCTCACCAGAAGCAGATGCTGGTGCCATGCTTTCTTGCACAGCTTGCAGAACCATGAGTCAAAGAAATCTCTTTTCTCTGTAAATTACCTAAGCCCAGCTATTTCTTTATAGTAACACAAAATGGACTAAGACAATGCTATTTTTTATAAATCAAAGAAAGGAAAAAAAGTGATAGAAATTAAAAGTATGATAACCATAATAAAAACATTCAATTGGAGGTTAAAGTCAAGGAAATCTCTAAGTAGAAAAGACTTAAAGAGTGACAATAGGAGTGTGTAATCTGAGAGACCAAAATAGTGGCCTCTTTATGAACTAAGATGGACCCTAAGTTTAAGGAAACAAAAGTTACCTACTGGCAGAGTGTTCAGGGCTCAACTGGCTTGAAAACTTCCTAAATTCCTACAGATACAAGAAAAAACACACTGTTGCCAAACTCCCTAACAATAGGAGCTACCAGGCAAAGTGTCAGATCCTTTCTAACTCTGATTTACAACCCAGACCACTACAACTCTGATTGGACAGAGGAATGGCCTTACAAACACTCTTTCCTGTTACGCAACTGCAGACCTCAAGCAAGTTTCAGCCAGTCTAAAAAGACTGCACTTACAGGCTGGTGTGGTGGCTCATGCCTGTAATCCTAACACTCTGGGAGGCCGAGGTGGGAAGATCCCTTGAGGGCCAGAGCAAGAGTGAGACCCTGTCTCTACTAAAAACAGAAAAAAAGTTAGCCAGGCAACTAAAAATAGAAAAATTAGCCAGGCGTCATGGCGTACACCTGTAGTCCCAACTACTCAGGAGACTGAGGCAGGAGGATCCCTTGAGCCCAGGAGTTTGAGGTTGCAGTGAGCTATGATGACCCACTCTACCCAGGGAGACAGAGTGAGACTCTGTCTCAAAAAAAAAGTAGGCCAGGAAAAAGGAAAGCATGAGAGCAGGGAAATAGGATTCCACCCATGAAACAGGTAAAGATCATTCCTAGGATTGTGGCAAAGGGAAATCCCAGGATATCACTTTGTAGCAGGCCCAGAGAGCAGCCAGTCCAGACTTAAGGACATAGAGGTAGGCCCCAGAGGGATGATACCAAGTGGGAAAAATGGAATAAATAGAAACCTAAGGATTCTGGGAAGATGGCAGAGTAGGAAGCACTGGGAATCTGTCTCCCCACCTACACAACTGCACTGGCAGAATCTATCTGGTGTTATCTATTTTGGAACTCTGGAGACTATTGAATGCTTGCAACTTCCAGGGCATGGCTTGGACTGTAAATTGTGGCTTCTTTCAGCCAATTTCAGTTCTTAGCACAGTAATAGCTACCCATTCTCCACACCTCAGCCACCTGGCACGTATTCCTGGAGCAGCCTGCACACAGCTTGCAGAGCCAGGGTGGGCAAAAAATTACTCTAGCCCAGGCAGCAGAGCAAGATCCTGTCTCAAAAAGAATAAAAAATAAAAATCTTCATTAATAATAACTTTATCATTTAGTATAAATAACTTTATTTTTTAGTATTGGTATTACAGTTTACACAGTGCCTTCATATTCATGATCTCGTTTTTTAATTTTCATAACAATGTTGCAAACCAGGTTTTATCATCGTTTTTTTTCCTTTGAGACAGGATCTTGCTCTGTCACCCAGTCTGGAGTGTAGTGGCACAGTCATAGCTCATTGTAACTCAAACTCCTGGGCTCAAGCCATCTTCCCTCCTCAGCCTCCCAAATAACCTGGGACTACAGGCGTGCACCACTGTGCCTGGCTTGAAAATACTCTTTAACAAAATATCCATGTGACTAAATCTTTATATACCCTCTTGTTTTTTCCTTAGGAAAAATTCTTATAATTACTGTGTCAAAGAAAAATGCATCTTCTTAGACCTTTCACTGCACTCTAGCCCAGGCAACAGAGCTAGACTTTGTCTCAAAAAAAATTTCTTTCTTTTTATAGTTGAATAATATTCCTTTTTATGTATATACCACATTTTAACCATTCTTCTGTTGATTGCTAGTTAATGGATGGGCTAACTAACTTGGGTTTTTCCATTTTTTGGCTATAGGCCTCTAATATTTTTAACAAATTGTCCCCAATTTTTAAGTCAGAAAACTGACAATTTGCACCACCAGAAATATGAATGTGCCCATTGCCCTGATACTTACCAACAATGCCATGGCCTCAGCCTACCTCACAGCAACCTCAAACTCCTGGGCTCAAGCGATCCTCCTGCCTCAGCCTCCCGAGTATCTGGGACTACAGGTGCATGCCACCGTGCCTGGCTAATTTTTTCTATTTTTAGTAGAGATGGGGTCTCGCTCTTGCTCAGGCTGGTCTCCTGAGCTCCAGTGATCCTCCCGCCTCAGCCTCCAGAGTGCTAGGATTACAGGCGTGAGCCACAGCCCCTGGCCTCTACCATTGCTTTGGTCTGAATGTTTGTATCCTTCCCTTAAAATTCATATGTTGAAAACCTAGTCACCAGTGTGATGGTAGTAGGAGGTGGGGGACTTTGGGGGTAATTAGATCATGAAGACTGTCCTCATGAATGCTACTGGTGCCTTTATAAAAGAAGTCCCAGAGAGCTGCCTCACCACTCCTCTCTGTGAGGACACAGCAAGGAGGCATCATTTTATGAACCAGGAAGCAGGTCCTCACCAGACACCAAATGTGCCACTGCCTTTATCTTGGAGTTTTTGGCCTCCAGAATTGTGGAAATAGATTTCTGTAGTCTATGATATTTTGTTATAGCAGCCCAAACTGAGACAACCATTAGGCCTCCCCATCTCCCTAATGAGAATAAATTGCGTTTCTTTCTTAACTCTCCCTCAACACAATTTTGATACCTCCACCCACAGCAATAAACTCATTCTGCCTAGTACTTACTAATTTACATGATTTAATAGCTTCTTAAGTGAAGGTTCAACAATGTATTCATGATTGTATCCCTCCAAAGACTAGCACAATGACTGACAGTGTCTGATAAATATCACAACAAACCTTTATTAAACCACTGAAAACTCCCAAAATTGAAGACTTACTGTGGTAAATCTTTTTGCAAAGCAAATAACCTCTCCTTAATAATAGTTTTTTAAAGTACAGATTCCTGTAAAGTATCTGAATTTACTTACAAAGCATCAAACACCTATATATAAGCCAATTAAATCTTATTTATAAAATCTTTGTGTAGGTTCCTATGAAAGGGAATCCAGGCTTTTGGTCTCACACTGAGGTGCCCATTCCGGTACTCACTAACTGCTTGGCTGTCTTACAGTCTCATTCAGTCAAATATTTGAGGATTTACTATGTCACGCACTGGGGGTGCAATGATGATCAACAGTGCTGTGTTTAACAGTTTAATGAGGCCAAGCATAGTGGCTGACACCTGTAATCCTAGCACTCCGGGAGGCTGAAGTGGGAGGATTGCTTGAGGTCAGGAGTTCGAGACCAGCCTACTGTCTTTACTACAAAAAAGAAAAAATTAGCCGGGCATAGTGGGACATGCCTGTAGTCCCAGCTACTTCAGAGGCCGAGGCAGGAGGATGGCTTGATCCCAGAAGTTTGAGGTTGCTGTGAGCTAAGCTGACACCATGACACTCTAGCCTGGGCAACAGAGCAAGACTCTGTGGCAAAAAAAACCCCCCAAAAAAACAAGAAAATAGTGTAATGAGGAGGAGAAGCTGACAAGTAAATAAGCATGACAATATAGTGTAATGAAATGCCACTACAAAAGTAAGTTGGGAGTATAATGCAAGCAAATAAGAAGAGCACCTAAATTAATATTTGAGGGAAGCGAAGGCTTCCCGGAGAGGATAACATTTAAGAACCAAAGGCTAAGAAAGTGTTGATTAGGGAGAGGAGGCCAGGAAAAGTGTTCTAGGCAGAGGGAAAAGCAGTGGCAAAAGACTGAGGCTCACAGAGAAATGATTCATTTGATGAACTGAAAGTAGTTCAGTAAGGTTGCAGCATGGAGTTTGACGAGAGTTGGAGAATGGAAAAAAATGATGCTGAAGTTAAGTAGGGCCAGATGACGTGACACCTTATGAGTCAAGAACTCTGAACGCCTGAGACAGTTCATTACAGCTGCTTCCCCTCCCTTGGTCTCTACTCACAACACTTGTCTTCCTGTGCCAAACTTCGGAGATAAAGCACCTACGAGGAGCTGAAAAGAAAGAGGCAAAGCTGCATGTTGTCTACTTGAGTTTATTCTTGTTCTTTAAAAAATAAAAAAAAATAAAAAAAAATAAAAGGTGAGGGACGGAGAGGGAAATAACCCATGAACACTGTGAACAGGAACCAAGCCTCCAAGACTTGGGCATACTCCCTCGACCCTTGACCTCAGTTCTCTGAGAGATTCCCACCCACCTGATGTTCTTTTAAACAAGAAACCCAAATCAGCAGCAAAGGTACCTGGGGGAGTCACTGAGATTTCGAACACTGGGGATGGGAGAGGGAAAGTCCAAAAAATAGGAGCTGGGGAGAAAAGAGAAGGAATGAGGGAGAGGTCAGGCTCTGGAGGACAGAGTTGGGCTGCAAGAGGTGGAAGTGAGCCAGTATGGGGGCTACCCCTCCTGACTGCGGCCGCCCGCATTCCCCCAGCCCCAGAGAACCCCATGGTTTGTTCTGCAGTTCATTCCTTATTTCCCAAAGGCCTCACAGGCCTAGCTCCAAGTCCTCTAACTCCTCTTCCAGCGCCCTCCTCCTTGCTAGCTTCTCCAGCTGCTCTTTGCTGGGCTGGCTGACTTCCCCAGCCTGGATCCGTTGCTGTAGCTCTTCCACTTGTCGAAGCTTCTTCTTTAGGTTCTTTATCTTCTTGGCTTTCTCGGTGCTGGCAGCTGAGTCAGGCTGGTCAGAGGCTACTGTGGGGGCTGCCCGGGAGCCCTGTGGAGCACCGGGGAGTTGGGCTGTCTCTCCCAGGGACACCTTATCAAGAGTCCGGCTCAAGGCCTCTGCCTCTCCTTTCTCTTGCTGCTGCCGCCTCTTCTCCTTTCGCTTCAGGTTGCGTTTGGCTGTCTTGGAAAGGCCTGGTTCACCACCTTCAGGCCTGGACGGGGTGACAGGAGCAGTGGCCTCAAGGCTCAGCCCTGGGGGCAGTTCTGGTTTACTCTTGAAAAACTTCACATATTTATTCTCATACCTGCAGGAAACAGAAGATGTCAACAAAGTTTCAAAGAATCATTGACTTTCTGATTCCCTTTCTTAACCTTCCAAATCATTTCACTCTTATTATATTCCTGCTTCCTTCCTCTCTTTACGGTCCCTCCCCAGCTTTCCTCTGCTCTGCAGGAGAGGTTGTAGGAAGGTCCCTAGAACCTGAAGCTCTGGATTGCTGAATGCTATTTGGAGGCTCTGATAAACAGAGGTCATAGAACAGGACTAGTCACCTACAACCTTCACTCATCCCTGAATCCCAGCCCCTTGCTCTCCTTTCTCAGATAGCTGCCCTCCTTCCATCTCCTTAGGGCTCAGGGGAGCCTTCCCTGAACTTGTGGGCACAAGAATATTCTATCCTTCTGTAGGGACCCCAATAAATACCCCTCCTCAATCCTAACCACGCACACTGGGACCTCCTCCTGGGGCACATAGCCTTCTTTCACCCTCCGTTGCTTGCGCCAGGTCCCGTCAGGTCTCTGTGTTGAAGCGATGTACTTGCCTAAAATGAGAAGAATTAAGTTGGAAAGTTATTCTTTCTTATTTTCAAACATTTCTCAACATGAGAGAAGAATGCATAAATGTACATATCTTCCCTCAGCACCCATCTGTCCACCAAATGTAACCATTAAAGCACCTTTTCTCATATCAACCCTCAATCCCTCTCTCATCATTATTTACTGAGTGCCTATACACTGTACAAAATACCTTTCTTGCCCTTAAGGAGCTTCTACTGTGGTAACTTATTTGGAAAGACAGGATAGGCACAGAGGAAAAATCTTTTAAAAACACAAGGCAATAAGCATGGGAACATGAAAGGCAGTAAATGAACAAGAGGCTAAAAGGGGACAAAAACAAGAACCATAGAAGGATAAAGGACCAGAGATGATGTTGTAGACGAGGGGAAATTTTATTTAGATGCATCTTGAAAAATATGACAACTTTTAGGAATCCATACTATAGATATACAAGCATGGTACATAAGGATATATGTAAAGGATGTGTATTGATGCATGATTTAAATTAGCAAAAAGCCGAGAGCAACTTAAATGGCCATCAATAAATGATTAAATAGATTTGGTTTATCTGCACAATGGAACACCAAGGTGTTACTAGAAAGAATGTTAGGGGCCAGGCATGGTGGCTCATGCCTGTAGTCCCAACTACTGGGGAGGCTGAGGCAGGATTGCTTGAGCCCAGGAGTTTGAGGTTGCAGTGAGCTATGATCGCACTGTGGTCCTCTGCACTCTGGGAAACAGAGTGAGACCCCATCTCTAAAAAAACAACAGAGCAGCTTTGTGGAGGGAGGACTGAGACTAGAGCTGGGCTTTGAGGAAAGGGTCAAACTAAAGTAAACGAAAAGGGAAACAGAGTAGATTTGAAACAGAAGTTCATTCTAAAGCAAAAATTCAGACATGGGCATATATATGGCATTTTCAGGAGATGGCAAATAGACCACTCTGGCTGAGCCAGAGAGAGGACTAGTGCAATGAAGGGAGAATGTTCAGACCTTGAATACCAGTTAAGGGGTTTAACATCTGGCACATGGCACGTGTTCAATAAATATTTGTCAAATGAACGAATCCTTTATCCAAACTATTGTTTTAGGGCTTTGGATAAATGAATGAATCCTTTATCCAAAGCAGTGTTTTAGGGCAATTAATCTAGCATGATAAGAGGGTGGATTGGAAAAGAAAAATGCTGGAGACTGGGGAAAACAGTTAAGGAAAAAAGACTGCAACAATCCTGGCATGAAGGGGCAGAACAGGCTGAAACAGTGAGAGTGGAAAGAAGAGACTGATGCCAGATACATTATTAAAGAATCAACACTTGGTAATTAACTGACTAGGGAGGAGTAAAAAGGTTAGAAATCAGAGGTAATTCAACATATTTTGTATTAGTAATCCCAATATTGAGAACTTGGCATAAGGCAAGAGTCCTAACAGGAAACAATAAAAACAAAAAAAAGGGGGAAGATATAATCATGTGAAAATTTGACACTAACCATACATAGCTAAAAATTAAAAACAAACTTCACATCCAATTATATGGGAATGGCTAAATATATATGTCTGTTAAAAATGATAAAAAATTTCAAAAAATCTTGTAATATATGACATAATATAAAACACAATGAAATTATATATACCCCATGATTTCAACTATTAAATGTGATGATATCTATAATTTTAGAAAGGAATGTATAATAATGAAAATGTTATGTTAGGGTTATATGATTATAAATAATTTTTCTTTTTAAAAATTCCCACTTGTGTTGTTGTTAAATTACAGGGTTTTTTTTAATATATGGTTTTACATTTCAAGCCTAAATGGCTTAGAGAATTATAGGTACACAGAGAAGAGTGAAATTAATTTTGACAGTAAAGATTTTGTGCAGGACACAGCATCTGTTGTGATCCTTGCAAGATGAGCAGTGTTTAGACAGGTGGAGGTAGGTGTGTGGTTAAGGAAAGAGGAGAAAAGGAAGTATTTCAGCCATAGGGACAAGAGCGAAGGTAAAACTAAAACTAATCACACCTCTACTTAAAATTCTTCCTGGACTCCTATTGCCCTCAGGCTATTTACATGGAGGATGAAGCTGCACACAAAAGGCCTTCTTGACCTAGCTTCAGCCTCTTAGCATCTACACTCTTTGCTTTAGACACTGAAATATTCACAAATCTCCAGAGGCTTGTCTCTATTCTCTAGACCTTTCTGCTTTTGCTTCCTTTAGCCTGGAATAGACTTTCCTTGCTTATCTTAGTTAATTCTTACTGCTCTTTAAAAGTTCAAGTATAAACTCAAGACGGCCTTCCCTGATTTCCTCACCCAAGCCTGGTTAGAAGTCGCCTTTTGTGCACTCACAGCACCTGTTTTAGCCTTTATCACGCTTAATATTTAACATAGTTGTTTGCTTGAGAGCACAGATTGTCTTTTTTTTGTTGTTTCTTGAGACAGAGTCTCACTCTGTCCCCCCAACCCCTCTGCCCCATAGAGTGCAGTGGCATCATCATAGCTCACTGGAACCTCAGACTCCTGGGCTCAAGCGATTCTCCTGCCTCAGCCTCCCAAGTAGCTGGGACTATAGGTGTGAACCATGACGCCTGGCTAATTTTTTCTATTTTTAGTAGAAACGGGGTCTCCTTCTTGCTCAGACTGGTCTCAAACTCCTGAGCTCAAGCAAGCCTCCTTCCGAGGCCTCCCGGAGTGCTAGGATTATAGGTGTGAGGCACCTCCCCTGGCCAGAGATTGTCTTTTGAACTTTGTACCAAAGAGCCTGGCCCACAGAAGACAGCAAATATTGACTGAATTGATGAATAAATAAATGTAAGTGTCACATTAGGGAATAGCAAGAATCCAGTATGTTTTGGGCAAAAAGCATATGTAATGGGAAGAGAGTAAGGGTAAATTAGTTAGATTACTGAAAGGTCTCCCGTCTCCACTGCGTTGGGACTGAAGCCTCAGGCTGTGGGAGAACACTGAAGGCCAACAAGGGAGTAGAGGTGATCTGCTCAAAGCAATGCTTTAAGATTAACCTGAAAATATGTACCATAAACTAAACATAGAGTAAATGAAAGCCATAGCTTCAATGTGAGAAGTTTTAACTTAGATGGTCTCTATGGATATTGAAAGGAAAATGAAATTCATTATGAAGGATAAACTAACAGGGTCCTAAGACTGCCAAGATTTGAATTAGAGAGGAAATAAAACAGTGCTACAGTGGATCTGGTGCTTTTTACATGTATTCTCATTTTTCCATTATCTGTGAGTAAGTAGTGCATATGGTAATAACATTTATTCACACATGTATTTTAAATGTTTATTGCACACTTACTGTTGTGCCAGGCACTGTAACAGGAGCTAGGGATACAACAATGAATAAAACAAGCAAGGTTCCTGCCTTCTTGTAGCATACATTTCAGTGAGGAAGACAATAAACAAGATGTTTATTGTTTATTATGATGTCATTTGCTAATTATAATAAGCTAATTATCACTCTTGAATGTGGAAAATTGGAAAACAAAAATCACGATAGAAACAAAGTGCAGAGGAAAAGATAACTTTGTGAAAATAATAAATTCGGTTTTATTTTTGGAGACAAGGTCTCTCTCTGTCACCCCAGCTAGAGTGCAGTGGCATCATCATAGTTCACTGCAACCTCTAATTCCTGGGCTCAACTGATCCTCCTGCCTCAGCCTCCCGAGTAGCTGGAACAACAGGCGCGAGCCACCACGCCTGGCTAACTTGCGCATTTTTTTGTAGAGACGGGGTCTCGCTCTTGCTCAGGCTGGTCTGGAACTCTTGGCCTCAAGTGATCCTCCTGCCATGGCCTCCCAAAGTGTTAGGATTACAGGTGTGAGCCACTGTACCCGGCCTAATTCAATTCTAGACAAGCAGTGTTTTTCATGGAATCAGGGAGAAATGGGGACAATACTAGAAACATATATTTAAGTTAACTGCATAGAGAGTACAGTTGAAGGTTTAAGAGGAGTAGAGATAGACTGTGAGGAAAGGCAGGCATAATCTTTTCAAATGGCCATCCTGTGTGGAAGCCCTCAGAGATACAAATAGCCAATTATCACAAAGGAGCACCTATTTTATGTTATCTTGGTTCCATCCTCTGGCCTTGATGGTATCCAAAGGTGAAGTCAAAAAGAAGGGAGAGATTTGATGGGTCCTACCCCTAGAAATAAAAACCAAGGGCAGAATATCAGGACTTTCAGATAACATCTTTAAGAGAGTCAGAAACTACAGATTGGGGACTACTACTATAAGAATTTTTTAAGCTTTGTTATTTTCCCACGTTTGCTGTTTTGTAATCCTCAATCTGTTTCCTTATATCTATTAGCAATAAAAACCCTTAAACTGAAAAGGGCCTCGTTTTCAGGGTTTGCAGGAAGACAGAGAAGGGACAATACTGCAAGGCTTGGGAGAACTCCAAGGAACTAGGGAAAGTGACTGTTAAAGATATGTTGAGTCCCCAGGACCTGCTTCAAGTAAGAAAAGAGATCGGAATCACAGACCTGAGTCTAAGGATGATCTCAGGGCCAACAACGATAAGACCTAGATGTGGTTTCCTACATAGAGGAAATATAAAAAGAGAAGATCAGACTTGGAGGAATGACCCTGGAAAAATGGTCATGATCATTTCCCTCAGGGAAGAAAAGGTACCAGCAATGATAGGAAATGATTCACGGGAAAGGAGAATTAGGACAATGCTATGCCATGGAGAACAAGAGTTCTATAGAACAAGTACTATACTAAGTGCTACAAGAATTATCAAGATAAGCAAGATGGTCCCCTACTTTTAAGAAATTTACAGTCTAAGAAAGGAGGAGGTAGGCACATTAGGCAAGCAAAGAATAAGACAAAAGTAAAAATGTCACAAGTATCATAAGAGACACAGGTAAATACTAACAAGAGATTTCAAAGGAATAAATAATCACATCGTGTTTGATGGGAGAAGGTAATAGGAAATTAGGAAAGTTCAAGGACTTGACTTTAAAGACTAGGTAGCTGGGTGCGGTAGTTTGCACCTGTAATCCCAACAACTTAGGAGGCTGAGGCAGGAGGATTTCTTGAGCCCAGGAGTTCAAGACCAGCCTGGGCAGTATAGCAGACCCTGTCTCAAAAAAAAGACTAGGTAGTAGTAATAGCAATAACAATAAATCAGCAGCCAATATTTCTGCAGGCAGAGAAAAGAAGGGAAAGGAGATGCTAAGAGAAACAACAAGAAATTAATAGCAGTGGAAAACTCACAGTATGTTAAGAATGATTAGGAAGGAACATTTATTACTAAGTAGCTACATCACACCAGGAACTTTACACACATTATCTTGCTGAATCTAGACAACAGGTGGATATTACCATTTACAGCTGAAGCAACAGAGTCTCCAAGTGGTTAAAAACAAGTCCAGGATCACAAAGGTAGCATGTAGCTGTAATATGAACTCAAGTCTGACACCAAAGCTTATACATCATCACACTGCTGTTCACCTGTCATATACAGCTTAGTTTCACTACAGGGTACAGGCAAAAAACAGTATGTGATAATTCTATATTGAGTGCTCGTATTAAGAGAGTGGTATCTTGGATGTAAGAATGAACGGTCCATATGTAAATTTGATAGTCCCAAAAGACCATTTATTGAGTGCTTGCTTTACCCAGTACAGTGCTCATGTACATTATCTTATTTCATTTTCACAATTTCATGAAGTACTATTACAGTTTTACAAATGATAAGAAATTTAATAACTTGCCCAAAGGTACAGTTAATAAATGGCATCAGAATTCAAATTGAGACTGTGGGTTCCAAAGGCTATATTCTTCACACTACTATTGCATATTGTGTTATAAAAGAAAAAAATACAAAAAAGTTCAACCTCAGTAATAATCAAAGGAAATAGAAATTAAAACATTAATAATAACATTTTCACCTATAAAAGCAGAATTTTTAAATAAGAGAATATTAATGCATTCAAAGAAGTGGTAAAACCAGCACATTCACATACTGCCAGTGGTAAAACCCTTGTAGAAAGCAATCTGGGGCAGAGCGAGGTGGCTCACACCTGTAATCCTAGCACTCTGGCAGGTCAAGGCAGGAGGATCGCTTGAGCTCAGGAGTTCGAGACCAGCCTCAGCAAGAACGAGGCCCCATTTCTACTAAAAATAGAAAAAAACATTAGCCAGGCATGGTGGAGAGTGCCTGTACTGGGGAGGCTGAGGCAGGATCGCTTGAGCCCAGGAGTTTGAGGTTGGTGTGAGCTAGGCTGACACTATGGCACTCTAGCCTGGGACTGTCTCCAAAAAAAAAAAAAAATGGCTAGCACGGCAAGAGAATATAAGGTAGTCTTAACATTCAGCAGCACTTCCCAAAGCTTTTGTTATGTAAAATGCTACTTTCATAAGATATTAACAGGGGTTACCCCAAAAAACTGTCTTGAAGAAGTTTGGGGAATTCTGTGTTAAACACAAAAGATTTTGTGTTTAACAATAAGATTTAAATGAGTTACTATGTTCTTGTTCATGTGAATACGCAAGCTGGGAATATGATTTACAGTTTTTCCCAAATTTATCTGAGCATAGAAATCTTATTTTTATTTTAGTTATTTATTTTGTGGCACATCTCAGAGTACTACCAACTGTTCTGTGGCTCATATTTTGGAAAATATAGCCATTCAGTATGATTCCAATTATGTTATTTCACATATGCTATATATGTATATAGAAAGAAAAACTAAAAAAAAAGTTAATTGTAATTATCTCTGCATTCTGGAATTACTGGTTATGCATATGATTTATATTTTATTTTAATTATAAAAACATTTTCCAAATTTTCTAAAATTAACATGAATTAATTTTATAACTAACAAAAAATAAATTAAGTCCAAGTGCGGTGGATCGCGCCTGTAATCCCAGCATTTTGAGAGGCCAAGGTGGGAGGATTACTTGAGGTCAGAAGTTTGAGACCAGCTTGAGCAAGAGTGAGACACCCATCTCCACAAAAAAATGAAAAATTAGCCAGGCATGGCAGCATGCACCGTAATACCAGCTACTCCAGAGGCTGAGGCAGAAGGATGGCTTGAGCCCAGGAATTTGAAGTTGCAGTGAGCTATAATGACACCACTGCACTCTACCCAGGGCTACAGAGCAAGATTCTGTCTCAAAAAAAATAAAAACAAACAAGGAAAGTCTGAGAAACTGTCACAGCCAAGAGGAGCTTAAGGAGACATGAGAACTAAATGTAATGTGGTATCTTGGATGAGAATGCGGAACACAAAAAAATCACATAAAAACTAAGGAAATATGAATAATGGATGGACTTTAGTTAATAATAATGTATCAATATTGGTTCATTAATTTTAAGAAATATATCATATTAATTTGTTAGTAATAGAGGAACCTGGTTTGTAGGGTAAATGGGAATTCTCTGTAGCATGTTCTCAATTTTTCTATAAATCGAAAACCATTCCAGAAAATGAAGTCTATTTAAAATCTTTAAAAGAGAGAAAAATGATGCAAAAAGTTGATCTTGGGTTGGCTAGAACAATGGTGCCTTTAACAGAAATAATGATGGAAAACCTAATACTGATTTTGGTCAGGTTAGAATTGAGGTATGATAGTATATCCAAGAGAGAAAGATATTCCCCAAACAATTAGAAAAAGGCATAGGCAACTTAAGTGATAAGATGTACTAGAAATAATGATTACGAAGAGTTAAGAAACAAGCAGTGAGGAAATGGAAATAGCAGGTGTAGATCTGATATTCAAGAAATCTGGCTGTGAAGAGGAAGAAACAGAAAATGATAGGTTTTGATTTTTCAATGAAATAGAAAGTGAAGTCATCTGCCAAAGGAGGGAGAATTAAAAGGGAGGGTCACAGAGAGCTGAAAAAGTTAGGGAAACAGCTACGGGAGAATGTAAAAAAAATTTTTTTTTAAAAGCAGGAAAAAAGAACTGGAGAGAAGCCATCATTTTGGCAGAAGCTAACATTAAGTTAGCTAGCTTCTGTGCTTTTTCTCTAGCAACATCCTATGGCCTAGAAGCAGAAGCCAAGAAAATAGTTGATGGGTATGAGTCAAGATAACAGAAGTGCTTAGTTAGTATAGAAGTTCAAAATGAATGAAGAAAGCAATGAGGACAGTGTCAAAGTGCCTAGTCATACAGGTCTAGCTGCTCAGCATCAAAGGTAGCCACAAGGTACTGATAGACTCAATGAAATGCAAGGGTTAAAAACTAGAGAACCTAAGGAAGGCAAAAAGCTGATTTCTGTGGGTATGAGGTAGTGAAAAAGGTGGCTGGTAAGGAGGCTAAAGTCAGTGACTGGGAGCAACTGAAGTCAAAGTAGTGTTATAGATGACATCTAGGTCTTAGTGATTCTGATGTGCAGCTGGTTTGAAAACACAAAGCAAAGTCAATGATCTCATGCTGAGGAACCATGAGATCAGAGTATTCCAAAAGTGCTGGAGACACTGAGAATGACAGCAAGAAAAAGGGGAAAGAAAAAAATATGATGCAACTTAGACTGGGTCCTTGTGAGCAGTAGATGCTGGCACTTAAGTTTTAGAGAAACTGCTACAATTGCATGGCAATACCTTCCACGAGGATTAGAGTAATAGTGGCAGATCAATGATCTGGAAGTAGTAAAGGAAAACAAAAAAGCAGTTTATTCCTTCTTCTTTTCCCCATAGTCACAGGGAACAGACAATATCTCTTGGTGGCAGGGTAGGGTGAAATGTGATATCTGGATTTTCATGAAGGTAAAGAAAACGGTTAAGAGTGAACAGAAGTGTATTAGACGCTAAGTAGTACTTTCGAAGCACACATTAAAAGGTGATAGTTAAATCCTCATTATTATTGTGCTGAGTAAAAAAAAGAAAAAGTTGATAGTTAAGGATCTACTAGGTAAAAAGCAGGAGGAAAGATGTACCACTTTGAAATGTGAGGTTGGGGAGAAGTAGCAGAGACCTGGGTTGCCATTAGGTATCAAAAGATAGGTGGGCTGAAGCATAAGAAACATGGAAAGCAACAGAGCAAGAAGCACAAATGGCACATTTTAAAACAGACAGCAGACTGTGTGCACCAAGGCACAGGCACAATATTGCTTCTACAGAAGACTACACACATGCAATGAGGGCCACAGATGCATAAACACCTTGCATTTGCACAGCATTTTACAAATTGCTTTCATGTATATTATCTTACTTGATCATCACTGGGTAGATATTACTACTACGCACATTTTTCTAAAGGTGAGGCAATTAGGAAGGCGCAAAATCAAGATGAAAGCCTTGATTGTTTCCTACACATACACCTCACATACACAGCAGACACTTCAGCATCTCAGATAGCCCAGCTGGAAATTCTTTTCTAGCCAGAAGGAATAGTGGGTTTTATCAACTTGTCAAAGGACCTGGGAGAAATGCCACTAGACACCTTCCTGTTTGCCTTCTTCCACCTGTGACCCCTAAATCCCTATCACCATCATCGGAGAAGGTAGATGAGGGTAGCGCCATCAAGGAGAAAACTTAACCCGAAAGTTATATTAGGTTCCTCTTCCCTTCACACTTCTGGACCTCACTGACCCAACAATTGAAGATGAGGGAGAGAATGGAAAAAGCACTATGTAGCAATGAAGAGATCTTCAGCAAATACAGCTTCGAGAAAAAGAATGAAAACGGGGCTGGGGTAGGGCAGAAGGCAGGTATAGCTAAGAGATGGGGGGAGGGGAGGAGGGCAGGAATTGGAGGGAACTGAAAGTGCAGAAGCTCCCAGGGCTGAAAAATCCAAAAGAGATACGGGTGCTCCAACTGCTGAAGAAAAGCTACGGGCCCGTGAGGGTCCTGGAGCAGGGACCAGCACTGAAGGACCCCAGGGTTTGGGTGACCGGAAGCAGAGACCCCCAAACATAAGACCAGAAGGGGGCGCAGGAGACACCCCGTAGGAGAGAATGAATGAGGAAGGCGGTCCGGGGGGCGGGGCAAAGGAGGGGCCCCGGGATGGGCGGGGCACAGACCCCTTTCCAAGTCCGAACCCCTGCCCCGAGAGCCCAGGGAGAAGCGGCTCCGCGCCTCTCGCACTCACCGCCGGTCTCGTCAGTTACATAGGGAGTCGCCATCTTGAAAACGCAAACCACTTCCGGCGCGAGCGGGCCGGGGTCCCGCCCCCTCCCCACCGGAAGTGGAGTCCTAATCGTAGCAAGCCACCATTTTAGTCTTAAAGGGAGAGTGCACCATTTCATGGGCGGAGGTGGAGGAGGAGGAAGAGGGGAAAAGAAGCTGAAGCAGTTAGTAAAATAAAGCCATGGGCTTTCACTGCCACCGATACCATTATCAAGTGCCTGCTGCGTGTAAAACAGTCCTCGGGGCGCCGAGAGAAGTCCCGAGGCACAATCCCTCTTATCCCAGGCACTCGTACGTCCAGGACCTGCGCGGGAAAAGGGCGCAAGGCCCAGCTGCACCCGGGAAGGGGGGCTGACGAATGAAGAAAGAAACAATATTCAGGCCCTGGCCTGTACCCAGGTCTCAGAGCGTCTTGGTGACATGGGGCAGGCAAATTCCAGGAACGGACTAGGGCGCACGAATGTTGCTGGTGGCGAATAGAAGGCCTCAACTAACCCTCTCTAAGAAGGTGGGGAGGCCGAATTCGTGTGCCGATTGCCCTCGGCCGCCCAACTCAACTCTCCGGACAGAGACCCTCGAGAGGGGAATGCATGGCGGAGGGCGCTGTGGGTCGGTCACCTGTCCCCGCAACCTCGGGGTTGCCGGTAGCTTCCATGGCCGAAGAGGCGGCGGGCTGGATTGGGTGGCGGTCTCTGGGCGGCGCCGGGGATTTGGCAGCGAAGTGACGAGGGCCCAGATCACTTCTTGCCCCGGCCTTCTACACAGGGATCCTCCTCGGGGTGGGCCGTAGGGTCAAAGGGCAGGGTGAAGGCTTCTGGGCGGGTCTACTTAGTATTCTAATTAACCTCGTCCAACCGCTGGGGATCTAAAGCGGGGCCACTTGCCAATAATCCGGGCCTGTGTGGTCACTCCCTTTGTAGGCCTGCCCTGCCCCGTGCCTCCCTATTCTTCAAACGAGCCCAAATGTTCTCCCTCCCCCGTTCCTTTCACCAACTGTTGTTCCTTCTGGGCTAAGTCCTGTTAAACTTGTTTCCCCTACAGCCTGGGAGGGGCTGGCAGCAGGTTCCTCTCCTCAGGTGTTGGCTCTGCCCTCCTCCACCCCCATATGGTTTTTTCCTTTTGGGCCCTTTTACCTTCCTCCATATCTCCCACTTTGGCTTAGGTTAATGTCTAACAATACCCCTGGAACCAGGAAGGTGGTATTAGTGACTGTCTCCAATACTAGGCAGCAAGCCCCATTTTAAAAAATAAAAAAGACCTAGAATAATGGCTGACTAGGACCTTTATAAAATAAATTAGGCTCTGAAGTTTTCTGGGGGCCACAGCTTGCTTTCTTTCCCATTCTCCATCTCCTTGACTTCCACCAGAGGACCAACACAGGTGGTCTCAAGAAAAAACTAATTTAAAAACTATTTGCATACAATACACAGTTTTTGCAAGTGTTCTGACACTGCCATCCTTAACCCCTGCTCTTCTTTTTTTTTTTTTTTTTTTAACCCCTACTCTTCTTTCACCAATTGTGCTTCAGCCCTGCCAAGTCTAGCATCTCGTCCTTGGCCTTGTTACTAATGATTAGAAGTGAGAGCGTGGGATACTTTGGTCTTCACTGAACTACCTGAGGAGTGGTTTCTGCAGCTTCCAGATGGGCCAATCAACAGACCTTTCTGCAGGGGGGATCCTAAAGTGGCCCCTGTTCACTACTGAACCCTAGGCCCCTCATTACACCCCCAGACATCCTGCCCAGCTCTGGGTTTGACAGGAAGTGAAACTCAATTGTCTGCTCAGTACACCAGCCTGGGCCCCAGCCCTAGGCCCCGGATGTGGCCCCCCACCCTGAGGAGGAAGAGGGGAAAGAAGAGGCTGGGGAGAACAAGCTGTTGTTTTTTCCTTTCCCTTTGTTCATTGTGGTTTCTGTCTTTCTGATTTTGATGATATGGTTGATTAAAGAAATGAGCACCTGGAACCGTAGGCATTAGACACCTCCTCCTCAGATGTTTCTTGGTCTTTCTTCTCTCTCCCCCACCAATAACTGACTTGGGGTATGATAGAGCACAGATCCTAAAGAAGACACAAAGAAGCCTGATTTAAGACTGATTCCATCTTATTCCTTATTAGAGAGAGAACCTCATACACCACTTTGAAGTCCTAAAAAATGTCTTTAAAAGGAGTGTCTTGCCTGGCATGGTGGCTCATACCTATAATCCCAGCATTTTGGGAGGCCAAGGTGGGAAGATTGCCTGAGGCCAGGAGTTTGAGACCAGCCTGGGCAACATAGCAAGACCCCATCCCCACGAAAAAATTTTTAAAAATTAGCCGGGAGTGGTAGCGCACACTTGTAGTCCCAGCTACTCAGGAGGCTGAAGCAAGGGGATTGCTTGAGCCTAAGAGTTTGAGGTTGCAGTGAGCTATGATAACACCACTGCACTCTAGCCCAGGCAACAGAGGAAGACTCTGTCTCAAAAAGGGGGGAAAAAAAAAGGAGTGTCTTTAATTTTCTGTAAGGACATATCTGAAGATGGTGGAGCAGGAAACCAAGGTTATACACAGGGTAGTATCGCTGCAAGAGTTATTTGCAAGGAAAGCTAAGTGCCTTAAATATTAATATCATTCCAGGATTTCTAGATGATTGTAAGAGGAAACTATTCTTACTTACATTGTATGTTTGTGTTTAGGGTAGCTCAGAGCAGGGAGGCTTTATACACACATCAAGCGACTCTTTGGTGCAGTCCTTAAACTGGGCTGTGTCTTTGCCTATACTGCAGAACTCAGTACAGGATCTGATGTACAAAAAACCTTCATAAGTGTTTGTTGACTATGACTAAGGAGGTCATATAGGAAGGGGAGATGAAGCTCTGCTAACAGTGAAGAAAATACTGTTAAGATGAAGGATGGGGACTGGCAGGGCCCTTGTGTTTTTAAGATTGGAGGTGAGAGGGTAAGACCTGGAAGGGACACAGGAATAGAGAGACAGACCCTCTTCAACCTCTGCCCCAGATCTCAGTTTAGATACAACAGTACTCCTAAACCCTGTTACTCAGCATCTGTATTTCTGGTAAAAGAGGAGAAGTCTGTTCCAACAAACCTGTCTTCACTCAAGAACTGCTTAGGTTCTTCTGTTTCCACTAGAGGGCCTCATGCATTCATTCCATTTCCTCTCTATTCCCCACCAAAAATGTGTGTGTGTGTGTGTGTGTGTGTGTGTGTGTGTGTGTGTGTACATACGTGTATATACACAATACACACGCATACCCTTCCAGTAAGAGGTCTCCCCTCTCCCTCCTTCCCACCCCCAGATGTAAAAGGGAGGATTCCAGGAACCTTTTTAGGTTCCTGGCTTTATTACTCTGCCCTATTTCAATGAAGGGTAGGAGGGAGTTAGACAGGGGTTGGGGCGGGGCCAATGAGCAGGATGCCTGGCTCCTCGGTTCCTACCAGTAAGTCCCTAGGCCTCTATGTCTCTCGCTCTACCAGCCTCACCGCCATCTATACTGCCCCAAGAGCCTTGACAACTCTAGAACAGATTCCAGGCGGGAGAAGCTGAAAGGATCTCCTTTCACCCCCTACTTTTGGCCAGGGTCTTCTGCACCACCTGCCAAGGTCAGCGGGTAAAGTGGGAGGGTTACAGCACAGAGAAAAAGGGTGGACACAGACCAGAGTGCTCGTTGCATCCAAACCTTCACCCTAGAACTAAGGAGAGGATATGAGTCTTGAAAGGAGGCGTCCTTTGGGGAAAATAAGTCTAAAAGAGAGGTGAAGAACCTGGAGAAGAAGGTGGGCAGATTGTCTCAAGCAGAGTCAAGCAGTGTGGAGCCCACGAGGGGAAGGAGTTGTTTGGGTCTCAGAATGCAGAGTCTGGAACTTTAGCCTTGCCCCTGTGGGATCTCCTGGGAGTGTGAAATCAATGGTGGATGGAAAGGAGTTGGGTAGGGAGTTGGCAGGAAGGTCCAGGGTAGCAGCAGTTAAGAGAAGGTAAGAAGTTGGTTGGGTGGGCAGCTACTGAACTGTTCTATTACCAGCCTGCCCCCTATCTTGGCCTTAAAGGTTCGGGATGAGGGGAGAGGCTGTGAATGATTAGAAAGAAGGGAAAATAGACAGCAGCAGAGCTGCCCCAGGCGCGGAAGAAGAGGAGGAGCGCAGGCAGTGGAGAAAGTGGCACAGGCCACGGACCTGGACATACTCGGGGAAGGGGGAAGCAGGTTTTGGTGAACTGGAAACCTGGAAACAAGGGCCTTCCCAGAAGTGGGGGCGCTGGGAACGGGCGCGGGCGCGGGCGGGCAGGCTGGGGTTGGGGGCGGGCAGCTGTGTCGTCAGGAGTGGGGCGGCCCCGCGGCGGCCGCGTTTGCCTGGCCCGTCCCCTCCAACCCGGCTCCGGCTCCAGCTTCAGCGCCGGCGCTTCAGCTCCGACCGGGGGCCCTTCCCCCGCCAAGGTAGAGAGACCCCGCGAGCCCCCACCGCCCCCTCATGGAGCAGGAGTGGAGCACGGGAGGGGACGACCCACCGGCTGGGTTAGGGCTGCTGGGTCGGAAAGGAGGAAGCGTGACAGCTGGAGTGGGTAGCTAGGAGGGTTTGCGCTGGAACGCGAGGGGCAGCGGGAGGGCTGGGCCAGAACCCGGTAGGCAGCGTTTCCCAGCCCAGCCCTTCCCCTCCATCCCTCCGCTCACTTGGAGGGATGGTGAGGCTGGGCTCCGAGCAACCCGACTCACAGGAAAGTCCCTTTTGGAACCTCCACGGCGCTGCAAGGGTGAAGGATTCTTGTCTGGCCTCCTGGTCCCAACTTCCCACACCCATCATTTCTCCACCTGTCACTGGGAAGTTTCTGGAAATACCTGAGCCTGAATCTCACTTTTCACCTTTAAATAAGAGAAATAAGCTTTACTGAGGAAGAAATGCAAATATTATTGGGCATCTCTTTAGCCTCAGAACATACAAGCCCACATCCCCCAACCATGCCAACATCGTAACTTCCTCATGTACTATGTACGCAATGACACCTTCCACGGACACACACCACACACACATATTACCCCCTTAGCTAGGCAACACTACAATCATCAATGTTTGAGGAGGTTTAATGAGCTTTGAGACTTCAAGCCAAATGTTCCCTCTCAGGACCCACTGGCTAGTGGCAGGGGTGGGCAGGGAAGAGTAGACCCTCCCTCAGTTGTGGGAGAGAGGAGAAGGATACCACTCCATGTGTGCTTAAGGAATTCAGAAGTACAGGTAATCAGGCCTGGGCCCTCAAACTAGGAGTGCCTGTCCCTTAGGGTTTCTTGCTGGGGCAGCCTGAATGTTCTGGGGGCATAGCTAGTTCTTGATTAATGGTCAACTTATATTACTTGGAATGTGAGCAATGAATGCTGAAGTGAAAAAGGAAACTTTAAATATTAGCACTGGCTTTGGAAATAATATTTACCTCTTGGTGTCTAGAGTCTGATTGTGACCCTGAGACTGTCACACTCTGTCTGGACCTCAGTTTCCTTCTCTGTAAAATATGAGGGTTAGTGACTCCTAGCTCTGAGAATGTTCTAAGGTTCTCTGCTTCAAGTCAATTTCTGCCTTTCTCACCCTAAGTCGTGGGTAGGAGCAGGCAGGGAAACCAGAGGAGGGAAGAGAAGGGTGAGTCACAAATAGCTGGCAGGCGGGCAGCAGACCCCACCCTCCCAGCCCTGCTATTCGCCTGGACTAGCCCAGGTTATAGCTTCAGGGTTGGGATGGTGGTAGAGGACAAAACTGGACTTGTTCCAGGTCTTTTAAGGCCCCAGGGTCCTACAGTTTGCCGCCCTTCGGCTCCAGGAGTAGCCACACTTTCAGTCAGAGAAGTCGGGAGAACAACAGAAAAGATCCCAGCAGCCCTTATGTCCAAAGTCCCACCCCAGGAATGTCCTTGGACTCTGACAGCCTAGTTACTAGCCACCTTATCATCCTCCCAGAGGCAAAGTTCAGGGTCCTGGTACTACATGTTTGCATCTGACATGTATTGCAAGGGAGGAAGGTGTATAACTGGGCTTCACTGATTCTGGGAGTCCCTGGAATTTATGTCTTCCTGGCTCAAAGACATCACTTTTCCTAATTTCCAGGTGTTTCTCTAGGTACACCCTTTTATAATGGCTAATGTTTATTGAGTTCTTACTCTGTGCCATGCTGTTTGCTATGTACATTGTATATATCATCTTATTTAATCCCTACATTGTTACTGATTTCTCTAGGTACCCATTTTACCAATGAGAAAACTGAGGTTCAGGGAGATGTAATGAGTCACGCAAGAGCTGGCATTCTAAATCATGCCCAGCTAATTTGAAAGTCCATTCTCTTAATCTCTACTATATGCTACTTCTCTAGGTTTAAGACCTGGGCAAGAAAGAGTTGGGTCATTGTTAAAAAAAGGGGCAGGGGAGAAGTGTCCTGCCCTTTCTCCTTTTATCATTCCTTGTTTGCTCGCTCTCACTCTCTCTCTCTCTCTCTCTCTCTCTCTCACTCCATTGCCTAGTCATCTAAGAATCCCCACGGGTGATCAGAGAGGCTAATTAAGCCATACATTTCCCATTAGCCATAATACTATTATGTATTCATTCGATCTGTTGGCAGCAGAAGTTGGATTATAGTTGTTGAAAAGGGCCAGATGAGCAGAGTCCTTTCTCTAGAATGTCAGTGTCCCAGAACCCCCTTCTAAGTGTTCCCAGAGAGTAGCTGGAACAAGAATGATGTGCCGCATAAAGGAAGGCAGTAGAGATGTCCCAAGGGCAGAGGCTGCAGAGAAGATTCTTGCACAATCAGAAAGGAAAGGGGCTGGGCTATTCTTGTAGGACATAACTGCTTCCCTGAGCCTGACCGAACAAGCTCTAAATGAGTGGGTGGAGGTCAGAGTGTTTGATGGAGTACCTCAATAAGTGCTTTTTAGCATTATTCATTCATTTGACAAATATTTATTAGCACCTACTATAGGTGCTCCAAATTATCTCATATTCCCCTGTCAGACACTCTGGCATCCCATTTAACCATATTTGGATTAATAGTCTCAAAATATGACTCCCCGGCTTTGTATAACCATTTGTATAACCAATATTGAGCACCCACTACATGTAGAGCACTGTTTTAGGTACCAGGGACACATGGTGAACAAGACTGACAACTTCCTGCCCTTATGGAACTTAACATTTTGGTAGAAGACAAAGAGTAAACACTGATGCAAATAAATAGAGAAGGTAATTTCTACTTGTGATAAGTTCTATGAAGGAAACAAAGGAGGCTGCTGTGCAAAGGAGGGAGGCTACTTTAGGAAGGAAGTTCTCTTGGAGGAGCTGACATTTCAGGTGAGGCAAGAAGTTGACTCTGCCAAGAGTGGGAAGGGTGTCCCAGGCAAACAGAGCAGTAAATCTCCTGGCCCTGAGCAGGGAAGAATTTGGCATGCTTGAGGAACAGAAAGGAGGGCAATGAGGCTACATGGCAGTGTGTGAAGGGGAGAGTGGAACAGAGGACACAATGACAGGCAGAGGCCCTAACTTGTGGTCCTTGGGCTGGAGCCTTGGGGTTTCCATTTATCGACTGCCTTAGGAAGTCCTAGCTTCTCTGAGCTCCAGTTTCTTTATCTGTAGAATTGCTATACCACTAATTTCCTGTCTCACAGGATTTAATTCTAATTGTTACTACAATAACAACTACCATTTCTTGTAGGCCTCCTATATGCCAGGCATTATACAAGACACTTTTCATGTGTTATTTTACTTAAGTCTCACAACTGGGAAATATATTAATAGGTTATCATTTTCCCTATTTTAGAAATGTAACTTGCCCAAGTCACACAGTGGTATTAGGGCTAAGAACAGAACCCAGATATGACTGACTCTAGTTCTGTTTGACTCCAAAACCATGCTATACTATTCTAATGTAAGATATATTATTGTAATTGCTGTTATTGAATCATCAAGTCGCCCTCTCAACTTGCTGCGTGGGCAGGATCCACGTGACGGCTCCTCCTTGGTACCTGGGTCTAATATCCAAAAATTGGGTCTCCCTATAAACACTGCTAATCTAGCAGGGTGGAAAGAAAATCCCAGCATCCACGACTGCAGCGCTCGGCCCCACCATCCCATCCCGGGACTGGGAAACCAGGTGGGTGCTCAGAGCCTCTTCCCCTGCTTCCTCCCAACCCCCTTCCCCAGTGGAGCCCCGCGGGAACGCAGGCGAGGCGGGGCGGGGCCGGGGCTAGGGACCCAGCCACAGCTGGTTCTGTGTCGCGCGTCAGAAGCGCTAGAGGTCGTTGAGGGGCGTGGGTGGCTCGGGGAGTGGGTGGCTGAGCGAGACTGGGGACCCGGGCTAGAGGCGGAGCAAAATGGGGTCATGTTCGGGAAGGCGTGCTACCGCAGTAAGAATCAACCTGAGGGCGGGTTTTGCGGGCCAGGACTGAGATGGGAGAGAGCACAGGCTAGGGAGAGACTGCAGAGATTGGGGGTGGCAGGATAAAGTGCAGAAACAGTTAAGGGACACACCCACAGAAACACATACAGACTGGGAAAGCCGGGGTGGGATTGGGGAGGTAAGGTGGTCAGATGAACCAAGACAGACTGGGGAAGAACTCAGAGAGGGAGAAGGATCCAGAAATGAAGGAGAGAAAGCTAGAGATGAGTCAGAGAAACAGAGACAGAGGACAGACACTGTCCGGGAGAGTAGAGACATAGGAGAGAGGGACACCGGGAAGGGAGAGATTTAGCAGGGACTCAGAGACAAGGAAAGAACAAAAATAATAACGGGAGTAGACAATGAATGGGGCAGATGGAAGAAAAGACATGCAGACAGCTGGCTCTTCCCACTGCAAGCTCTTGTCATCTTCCCCCAGGCCTACCCTCTGAAGAGGACCAAGCACCGGCAATACTACTACCAAGCTGCCTTTGTGGCCATCCTTGAGAAAAAGAGACAGATGGCCAAGGAGAAGGGCCTAATAAGCCCCAATGATTTTGCCCAGCTGCAAAAATACATGGAATGTGAGTCTTCCTCTCAGCCCTTCAATTCTGGAGACCCTACCAGAGAGAATCCCTCATCCTTCTCATTACACCCCCTCTCCCACAGTTTCCCCAGTGGCCTTGAGCTAGTCTGCTCCTCAGATATGCCCATGACTGGGAAAAAGAGGAGAGGGAGACGGGGAGATGCCTGAGATCCCAGCTCTCTAGCCACCTTCTCTATACCTAGACTGCTTGCTCCAGTTCACAGAGAAGAGGAGTAAAGAGTGGTACCACTTTGGAGGATCTGAAAGGTTTTTCCTTCTGTAGTTCTCTGTTTCTTCTTGGAATTTCTTCTTTCTTCATCTCATTGAAACCGTTTTTCCTGCTGGATGTCTGGGTGGGACTCCTGCAGAAGGCAGGGAGAGCTGAGCTGGACTAATGCTCTTCTCTTACTCTCTTCACACCCTAGACTCCACCAAAAAGGTCAGTGATGTCCTAAAGCTCTTCGAGGATGGCGAGATGGCTAAATATCTCCAAGGAGATGTGAGTGACAGCTGGGAAATCCTTTTTCCTTGACCAACTCCTCTCATCTTTGTTTTTACTATTCCACTGGGATCCCCAACTTCCAGGAATTACTCTGGTCCCATCTCTTGGCTATCCTCCCACGAGATACCCCAGTGTCCATTGTCACTGCAGCTATTGCTTTAGGACAAAACAAGAGATTGTATTAACTCAGGACTTGGCCCAAGAAACCATTCTCCTGCCTCAGATATTTCTCAGCTCTGTGCTTATTGTCTCTGTCCCCATTACTCCCAACTCTTCAGTCCCCAACACCCACCCTGCAGACTCCCCAGGGTAATGCTCACTCTCATGATAGGCTATCGGGTACGAGGGATTCCAGGAATTCCTGAAAATCTATCTGGAACTGGATAATGTTCCCAGTCACCTAAGCCTGGCACTGTTTCGATCCTTCCAGTCTAGTCACTACTTAAACGAGACCGTGGCAAAAGGTATGGTCAAACAGATAGGAATGGGTTGGACCTCGGAAGAAAAGTCAAATTAACGTGGGTTTGGGAATGAGAGCTGACTTGAGTCACATGCTGTGGGCAGGTGGAGGGTGGTAAGGCTGGACTAGGAGCTAGAGGGAGGAAAGCTAAACGGGGAGAGTGGGAACAGAGGAGAAGAGAAGAGCCACATTGGAGGGAACCCTGACCTCAGATCTGCAGTACTTTTTTGTAACCAGATGTGGTGTGTCTCAGTGATGTCTCCTGCTACTTTTCCCTTCTGGAGGGCGGCCGGCCAGAAGACAAGCTAGAATGTGAGTTGCCATTCTGAACTGGGGGTGGGGGTGGGTAAAGGGAGAGAGAGGTGTTCCCTAGCCTCCCTTCCCTCATTCTTTCAGGATTCATAAAGGCTGACAGGGCCAGACAAAGGTGGGGCCAGAGAATGAGCCCACTTCCTCTGTTCCCCCAGATTTCTGATACCTAATGCTATCTACCATATCACCCCTATTCCTATGTCTTGTACATTCCCATGTAGGTGGCCTGGGATGGTCTTGGGGTATGGAGTGTGTGCCGCCTCCCCTGTCAGATTCACCGAGGGTAGAATCCACACCTGTTTCCCCTCCCTTTTTGTCTCCTTTCTCAGTCTCATCCCAAGCTCTAGGCTCTCTCTTCACCCAAAAGATCTCTCCTTGTCTCTGTTTCCCCTGTATTCTGGTATGAGTTCTTTGAATGTCTCTCACAAACTGACCCTGGCCCCCCTAAAACACCCTACAGTCACCTTCAAGCTGTACGATACGGACAGAAATGGGATCCTGGACAGCTCAGTGAGTTGGGGAACCACTGGGTATGCTGGGCAAGGGAATATGTGTCCATTTGTCTATGCCCTCTGCCCCAACTCTTCCAGGGTTTTAGAAAACAGAGGAGGCTAGGGGGAGAGGTTGGGTCCTCTAGGACTAAATTTGGGATTAGGTCCCAAGCTTTTGACCCTCAAAGAGAAGGCTGAAGACAAGAATTGGTGGCCTGCCTTACAAATACAAACACATTCATTTACTTGGCAAAGGCACCTGAGAATGAGAGATGGGTCTGGGGGTGGAATCCAGGAACCCTGATTTCTGAAAAAGAGTTTGGATAGTGGTAGTGAGGGGGATAAGGCTGTGGCTCTTACCCTCTTTGCCCCAGGAAGTGGAAAGACTCATCCTACAGATGATGCGAATGGCTGAATACCTGGATTGGGATGTGTCTGAGCTGAGGCCGGTAAGGCATTCTTCATGTCCCTTGTTGTACCTTCTTCCCCACGAGTTCTGCATCTGCCTTACCCTGTTTCTGACAGGCAGCCTGGTTCGCTTGACTGGGATGGCCGGGTTGTGTGTCCTAAAAGACATTGGAGAGGTGTCGGGTCTGAGAAACCACTCATACCAAAAGTCCCTTCCCACTCTCTACTCAGATTCTTCAGGAGATGATGAAAGAGATCGACTATGATGGCAGTGGCTCTGTCTCCCTAGCTGAGTGGGTCCGAGCTGGGTCCACCACTGTGCCATTGCTAGTGCTGCTGGGTCTGGAGATGGTGAGTAAATGAGATTTGCAAGGATGGGTAAGACAGCTGCGTTGGGTTGTGCACACCACGGTTGGCCCTCCAAGGGCTTAAACACTCCCCAGCATCTGCTGTGCCCTCTCAGACTCTGAAGGACGATGGGCAGCACATGTGGAGACCCAAAAGGTTCCCCAGACCAGTCTACTGCAACCTGTGCGAGTCGAGCATTGGTCTTGGCAAACAGGGCCTGAGCTGTAACCGTGAGTGATGGAACCTGGGAGTGTGGGAGAAGCGGGGCAGCCTGGCTATCTGTGGGAGCATGGCACTCTGAACTGAAAGAGATTTGGGTTTGAAGCCTGGGCTCTGCCACACTCTAGTTATGTGACCTTGGGAAAGCTACATCACTTCTTTAGGTCTTAGCTTCCTAAACTGAAAATGAGGTAATTGTGAGCATTAAATAAGTTGGTGCAAGAAAAGTGCTTCACATGGTGCATACATATACTATAAAATGGAATAAAAAGTAGCTATTAGTACTATTGTTGCACCTGGGCCTCCCTTGCATCACCCAGCTCAGTTCCTGCCTGGCACGTGGATGGTGTGGGGACAGGCATGGGTAGCAGTTGCTCTTTTAGGAGGAAGAGTGAGGAAAAGGCACAGGTCTTAGAGGTGAGCCCCCAACCCAAACTTCAATTCTCTGCCACACCCTCACAGCAAGGGGTTGTATGTCTTATTCCAGCGAGTGATCCTTCCTCACCCCCAGGTAAGGAAGAAACAGGGGGAGGGGCCGCAGCTAAGGCTCTGACCTTCTTTCCTCTCCCTCAGTCTGTAAGTACACTGTTCATGACCAGTGTGCCATGAAGGCCCTGCCTTGTGAAGTCAGCACCTATGCCAAGTCTCGGAAGGACATTGGTGTGAGTGACCTCATGACCCCCGACTTCACCACCCCCATCCTGGCCCTGCCTTTGGCCTGTGGCCACCCTCAGCCCCTTCCTCACCCAGTCGTTGCTCAGACCCTCCCAGACAAGGGACTGCCTTTCTCCCCAAGGTCCAATCACATGTGTGGGTGCGAGGAGGCTGTGAGTCTGGACGCTGCGATCGCTGTCAGAAAAAGATCCGGACCTTCCACAGTCTGACCGGGCTGCATTGTGTATGGTGCCACCTAGAGGTCAGTTTGGGAGCTGTCTGTCCCTCCAGGCTGCGCCTTAGGGCCCCTCCTGGGGCTGCCCTCTCTCCACAGGCCTGCCTGCCACGTCTCCCCTACAGCCACAGCTGCCCCTGTTCCCAAGGGCTCTCTTTCCAGTCTAGACCCCCAGGTTGGGAGGTGGCAGGGTCGCCTCCATGATCTGTGTGCTTTCAGATCCACGATGACTGCCGGAAAGCCGTGGGCCATGAGTGTGACTGTGGGCTGCTCCGGGATCACATCCTGCCCCCATCTTCCATCTATCCCAGTGTTCTGGTGAGACCCTCGGGCAGCAGCTGGGAGGGGACAGGAGTGCCTCCCCGATTTCCCATACACATAGAACGCCCTTTAGAACAGAGAGACTATACTTTTAGGATTCAAGTCAGACTCATCTGTTTAGGAATTCACATGCCATCCAGCTTTCCTTCCCTCTGCTTTCCTCCCCTCTCAGGCCTCTGGACAGGATCGTAAAAACAGCAGAACAAGCCAGAAGACCATGGATGATTTAAGTTTGAGCACCTCTGAGGCTCTGCGGGTACAGGGCTGAGGGGCTTGGGCTTCATGGTGGGGGGCAGTTTTTCACTCATGGCAAGGAATGAAGTGGGAAAGCCTGGGGGGTGATTCTAGCTCTCTAGAAGCTCCACGCTGGTAGGGGAGGAAAGAGGGAAGGGAAAAACATCTTGGTGGAATGCCAGTCTTCTGCCCCTGTCTCCAGGGCCCACCTTAACTCTGACAAAATCCTGCTTTCTTTATCCTTATTTTGTTCCCCCAATGCAGATTGACCCTGTTCTTAACACCCACCCACTTCTAGTCTTTGTCAATCCTAAGAGCGGCGGGAAGCAGGGGCAGAGGTGAGGAGAGATACACTGGGTCTTCTAAGATGGAGAGGGAGGGCCTACAGGGCTTGAAGGGAGGAAGGGAACGTTTGTGTATGGAAGGGCATGCCTTGAAGAGGACATCAAGAGGGTGGGGTAGGCTAGGTGCGGTGGTTCACACCCATAACCCCGTCTCTACAAAAAATATTAGCCAGGTGTGGTGGCATGTGCCTGTAGTCCCAGCTACTTGGGAGGCTGAGGTGGGAGGATCGTTTGAGCCCAGGAGTTCCAGGTTGCAGTGAGCTGTAATCGTGCCACTGCACTTCAGCCTGGGCAACAGAGTGAAACCTTGTCTTGGAAACAAAAAAAGAGGGTATGTGCTCGCTTTGACAGCACATATACTCAAACTGGAACAATACAGAGAAGATTAGCATGGCCCCTGCACAAGGATGACATGCAAATTCATGAAGTGTTCTGTATTTGAAAAAAAAAAAAAAAGAGGGTGGGGTACAGAATATCACCCTGCTCTTGCCCCCACCTTGAGCTTTCCTTTTTCCCTCACACAGAGTGCTCTGGAAGTTCCAGTATATACTAAACCCTCGACAGGTGTTCAACCTCCTCAAGGATGGTCCTGAGGTGGGGTGAGTAGAGGTTAGGGGCTGTATCACAGTGTTTTTGTGGGTGTGTCTGTATATGTTGGGAGAGAGCAGGGGAGTGTGCATGTTGGGAGAGGAGGGCTAGAGGACAGCAAAAGGCCAGAATTCAGAATGGTTTTTTCCCTAGGGCCCCTGGGTATCCTATCCTCTGAGCTCTCCAACCCGTCTTTGCTCTGCGGTCAAAGGATGAAGATACCAGTTTTTCCCAACAACTGAGGAGTGTCTATAACTCTCCCCATTGTCCTTTTCTCTGGCCATAATAGGAACTCAAGTCTTTTGACAAAGAGGAAGAGGGTTGAAGAAGTAGTCTGCCTGCCCAGGAGTTGGGTAGCCTTGGTCTTGTTATCCTCCTTCATCCTTTCTCTCCTCTTTTGTCTCAGGCTTAGACTCTTCAAGGATGTTCCTGATAGCCGGATTTTGGTGTGTGGTGGAGATGGCACAGTAGGCTGGATTCTAGAGACCATTGGTCAGTGCAGGGAGAGGCTCCAGGAAGGGGACTGGGGCAGTAATCTTGCAAAGCTAACTCCCTCCATCCTTCTCACCTGCTTCCCCAGACAAAGCCAACTTGCCTGTTGTGCCTCCTGTTGCTGTGTTGCCCCTGGGCACTGGAAATGATCTGGCTCGTTGCCTAAGATGGGGAGGAGGTAAGTAGTTAGAAATTGTTTTGCTGGGGGATAGAGAGAGTTGGGTAGCAAGGGAAAGGCATACAGAGAAGAATCTAGGCATGTAGTATAGAAAGAGGGTTGGGAAAGAAGAGAGGCATAGACAGAAAAATTTTTTTCTTTTCTTTTTTTTGGTGGACACAGGGTCTCGCTCTTGCTCAGGCTGGCCTCCAACTCCTGGCCTCAAGGGATCCTCCCGCCTTGGCTTCCCAAAGTGCTAGGATTACAGGCATGAGCCACCAGGCCCGGCCAATTTTAGACATTTTGAAATTATGTATTTCGTGTCTTCACTGTATATTCTGCAAATGAGACTCTCATAGGAGTTTTCTGCTAACTCAACCTGAATCATGACAATAAAGATATAAATACAGGCCGGGCGCAGTGGCTCACGCCTGTAATCCTAGCACTCTGGGAGGCCGAGGCGGGCGGATCGTTCTGAGCTCAGGAGTTCGAGACCAGCCTGAGCAACAGCGAGACCCCGTCTCTACCAAAAAAAAAAAATAGAAAGAAATTAATTGGACAGCTAAAAATATATATACAGAAAAAATTAGCCGGGGCATGGTGGCGCATGCCTGTAGTCCCAGCTACTCGGGAGGCTGAGACAGTAGGATTGCTCGAGCCCAGGAGTTTGAGGTTGCTGTGAGCTAGGCTGACGCCACGGCACTCGTCCCAAGCAAGAGAGTGAGACTCTGTCTCAAAAAAAAAAAAAAAAAGATATAAATACAGCACTAATGAAAATTTGTGTTCACATTGAATGAAATCATAAGGTTTGGAGAAAGGGAATTGAAAGACATATCACTGTGGGAGCTCTGTGGAGGATGGATCGGAGGAAGGAGACAGGATAGGAAATTACCTGTGTCGCAATAGTCCACACAACAGATGATGAACACAGAAGCCTAGGCAGCAGCAGTGGCGATAATGGGGTCAAAGCCACAGCACTTGAACTGATGAGTTATGGAGGAGGAGGTAGGGACAGGTCTAGGTTTGTGGGCTGAGCAGATGAGGGTGCCATTGATTAAGATGGGAAATACAGGAGGGAGACCAGTTTAAGGAAGAAAGATTCCATCTTGGACATGTTGAGGTGTCAGTGGAGCAAGCAGATGGAGGTGTTGTGGTGGGTAGTTAGAAATAGATGTCAGAAATTTAGGAGAGAAGTCAGGGCTGGAGACACATGTTTGAGAGTCATCTACTCCCAGGTGGTAATTGACATTCTGAGAGCAGATGAGATTACCCAGGGAAAGAGGCAAGAGAAGGTAGACAAAGACAGCAAGATCCTGGTGAACATCATATTGAACAGTTGAGCAGAAGAAGAGGAGTTATTAAAGAAGCGTCCCATTGCTGCTATAACATATTACCATAAACAGTAGCTTAAAGCAACACAAAGTTCTTATAGTTCTGGATGTCAGAAGTCCAAAATGGGTCTCACTGGATCAAAATCAAGGTGTTGGCAGGGCTGTGTTCTTTTCTAGAGGCTCTAAGGGAGAATCCCTTGCCTTTTCCAGTTTCTGGAGGCTGTCTGCATTTCTTGGCTCAAGGCCCCCCTTCCATCCAGCAGTGTTATCACTCCAACCTCTGCTTCTGTTGTCACATCTCCTTCTATGACTCTCCTCCCCTGCCTTCCTCTTTCACTTACAAGGACCCCTGTGATTACTTCGGGACCATCCAGATAATTCAGGATAATCTCAAGATCCTTAATTTAATCACATCTGCATTTAATTACATCCTTTTCCATGTAAGGTAACATATTCACAGGTTCTTACGGGGTCGTGGGGAGACTCTTATTCTGCCTACCACAAAGAATAAATAGGAACAGTCAGAGAGTATCCTTTGTAACTGAGAGAGTGACATTTCAGAGGTAAGTGAGGAGTTTCAAGAGCTAAAATGAGGGCCCAGTGTGGTGGCTTATCCCTATAATCCTAGCACTTTGGGAAGCCAAAGTGGGAGGATCCCTTGAGGCCAGGAGTTCAAGACCAGCCTAGGCAACATAGCAAGACCTCGTATCTACAAAGAATAAAAAAATTAGCCAATCGTGGTGGCATGCACCTATACTCCTAGCTACTCTGGAGGCAGGAGGATTGCTTGAGCCAAAGAGTTTGAGGTTGCAGTGAGCTATGATGACACCACGGCACTCTAGCCTGGGCAACAGAGAGAGACCCTGTCTCAAATAAAAAAAAGAGTTAAAACAAGAACTAAAGATATACTGTCGGTTTTGGCAAGAATCATTGTCAGTCTTTGCCAAAAGAGTTTCGGCAGGGGGCTGGGCGCGGTGGCTCACGCCTATAATCCTAGCACTCTGGGAGGCCAAGGCGGGAGGATTGCTTGAGCTCAGGAGTTCAAGACCAGCCTGAGCAAGAGTGAGACCCCTTCTCTACTAAAAATAGAAAAATTAGCCTGGCGTGGTGGCATGAGCCTGTAGTCCCAGCTACTGGAGAGCCTAAGGCAGGAGGATCACTTGAGCCCTGGAGTTGGAGCTTGTAGTCAGCTAAGATGATGCCACTGCACTCTGCCCAGGGCAACAGAGTGAGAGTCTGCCTCAAAAAAAAAAAGTTTTGGCGATTCTTCGGGGTAGGATGGGTGAAAGTGGGTGAAAGGCAAATTACAGTGGGTTGAACCGTCAGTGGAATGTGAGGAAGTGGAGACTTATATTTTTAATCTTTTTTCCCCCTGACTACAAAAACAATACATGCTGGTGGTAAAAAACAATTCAAACATTTCAGATATACATGCCAAGAAAGCGAAAACTCCCTGTAATCTTCTCCCTAAAGTTTCAAGAGCTGTTCCTCCATGTTCTTCTTTCTAGACACCCACTAGCATGTAAACAACAGTAAGAACATTTTTAGATGTTTTGCTTCTTATTTTAACTTAAAAGTTCATATTGGTTATCATTATATTTCAGTAAAGTTAGGTTGCCTCACTCTTTTTCGGACTGAATAGCATTCTATTGTGTGAATGTGTAATACTTTATTTAGTCAGTCCCTTATGGACGGCCATTAGTGTAGCATTCGGTTTTGCACTTTTACAACCCATGCCGAACCCTCACCACATCTATCTCTGCACACAGATATGAATATTTCTCTAGGAGAGATTTCTAGAAGTAGAATTGCTGGCTTAAAGAGTGTTAACATTTTACTAGTTATTTTCTTTTTTGAAAATTACACAGAATAATCAGTACATTGTCACTGTAAAAGATTTAAAGACTCTTCACATACATAAGTCTTCACACACAGGTCTCCTCTTTCCTGTCCCCCACCAAATTCCATGTACCTTCTCAGAGATAAACACTGTTTCCTTTTTGTACTCATTTTTCTGTTTTTATACGCACATTTTACAGGCTCACATTTTAACAAACATAAATGGGCTCATACTACACATTGTTTTGGGATTTTTTTTCTCATTGAATATGCCTTGGAGATCTTTCCATGGTAGTACATATAGATAGATTCCACTCTGTATATAGTAGCTGCACAGTATTTCGTGGCATTGATCTGCCATAATTTATATAACATTCCCCTGTTAATGGACATTTAGATTGTTTCCAATTTTTTTATTTCCAAGAGTACCTCAACAAATATCCTTGCACATCCATCTCTGTGCACATGTATTAGTTTCTGTGGGAGAAATTCCTAAAAGTGGAATTGCAGTGTCAAAAGATTTGTTTTGTAAAATTTGATAAACATTGCCAAATTGCCTTCCAAAAATGAGTTAGCAATTTATGCTGCAACTAACAGCAAACAAGAGTGCCAATTTATTAAACTGATTAACACTCAGTTTTCTCAATCTCCTTATACTTTGTCAATCTGATAGGTAACAAAAAGTTAACTAATTGTTTTTTGATTCTTTTAATTATTGGTAATATTGAGCATTTTTTCATATGCCTATTAGACATTTGTATTTTTTTTCTGTGATAGGCTTGTTTGTATTATTTGCACATTTTTCTATTGGCCTTTTTAATACATTGATTTGTAAGCATTTTTTGAATGTTGGGAAAGTTAATCTGTTATATGTGCATTTTTTAGCAGTTTGCACTTTTTTTTAAGATGTATGTTTATTTATTTAACCATACAGAAGTTTAAAGTTTTTGGTTTTCTCTCGTTTTGTTTTTGAGATGTGGTCTTGCTATATTGCCCAGGCTGGTCTCCAACTCTTGGGCTCAAGCGATCCTCCCACGTAGCTGAAATTACAGGCTCTCGCCACTGCACTTGGCAAGTCTTAAATTTTTTTTTTACCGCATGGGGTAGATGCATGTGGATTTATTTATTTATTTATTTTTTATTTTTTATTTTTATTTTTTTTTGAGACAGAGTCTCACTCTCTTGCCTGGAGCGAGTGCTGTGGCATCAGCCTAGCTCACAGCAACCTCAAACTCCTGGGCTCAAGCGATCCTACTGCCTCAGCCTCCCGAGTAGCTGGGACTACAGGCATGCACCACCATGCCCAGCTAATTTTTTCTATATATATTTTTAGCTGTCCAATTAATTTCTTTCTATTCTTGGTAGAGACGGGGTCTCGCTGTTGCTCAGGCTGGTCTCGAACTCCTGAGCTCAGAACGATCCACCCACCTCGGCCTCCCAGAGTGTTAGGATTACAGGTGCGAGCCACCACGCCCGGCCCAATGTGGATTTAAATTTTAATATAATTATATTTATTTATCCATCCATTCCTTTTTGGCTCCTAGTTTTGTACCCATTCAAAGATTATAAAAACATTCACTAATGTTTTCTTCTAGTACAAATTTTGCTTCATTTTTTTGCATTTGAATTCTTTGATCCATCTTGAAATAATTTTGGCATATATAAGGAGTGACTTCTACATCTAGCACTATTTATCGAAAAAATCTATCTCTTCGCCATTTATTTGAAATGTCATCATATACTAAATTTCCACATATACTTCAGTCTATTTGGAGTACTCTATTCTTCAATATTGAACTCTTTATTCTATTCATTGTGCCAGTATAACACCGTTGCTTAATACTGTGTTCTGTCTTGTGGAATGTGGAGAGGAAGCAAGGTGGGGGTGGAGATGAGACAGAGAAATTATCCCCATTTGTCACTCACCTTTTTTAGCATTTTCCTGGATATTCTCTCCAATATTCCAGATGAACTTTGGAGTCATTTTTATTTATTTATTTATTCATTTATTTTTTGAGACAGGGTCTTGCACTGTCACCCGGGCTAGAGTGCAGTGGCGTCATCATAGCTCACTGCAGCCTCCCACTCCTGGGCTCAAGCTATCCTCCTGCATTAGCCTCCTGAGTAGCTGGGACTACAGGCATGTGACACCATGCTAATTGTTTTCTATTTTTTGTAGAGACAGGGTTTCACTATGTTACTCAAACTGGTCATGAACTCCTGGGCTCAAGTGATCCTCCTGCCTCGGCCTCCCAAAGTGCTAAGATTACAAGCATGAGCCACCGTGCCTGGCTGAAGTCATTTTTAGATGTGCACACACATTGGAAACATTCACCCTCCACAACAGTTTGGAGAAAAGGGTCAGCACCTAAGATTGGCCCACAGGAGCTATGACTGAGCACCCTGCCTTTTCACGGGCAGGACCAGGGCAGAGGATCCCTGGGAATTTGTGGAGCTGGGTACCGAGAAGAGGTCTCTCTGGGAACCAACACTCAGTGCTCACCTGTCTTCTCCACCCCTAGGGTATGAGGGACAGAATTTGGGGAAGATCCTCAAGGATTTAGAGATGAGCAAAGTGGTATATATGGATCGATGGTCCGTGGAGGTGATACCCCAACAAACTGAAGAAAAGAGTGACCCAGTCCCCTTTCAAATCATCAATAACTACTTCTCCATCGGTGTGGTCAGTGGAGTGGGGCTTGGGGAGAAAGGAGGAAGTGGGAGCTAAGCAGGCAGAGGCTGGAGGAGGGCAGACAGGGAAGGCGGAGGTTAAGGAAACTGTTACACGGGGAAATTGGGAGTACGATACAGTGGTGTGAGTCACAAGAAAAGAACTTGGGACATGCTGCTCCTTGACTGGGGGTGGGGGGGAGAAGGGAGGAAGGGGAGAGAGGGGAGAGGGAGCTCTGTACTGAGAGGGAAGGCAGGCCTCTGCTCTTACATACCCTGAACTCTCCAGGATGCCTCTATTGCTCACCGATTCCACGTCATGCGAGAGAAATATCCCGAGAAGTTCAACAGCAGGTGAGGGAAAGGAGAGAGGGGTGTGCGTGTACAGAGTGTTAGGGACCAGGTTGTGACTGAGTTTGATTCAGAATGCTTAGATGGGCAGTGGCACCTTTAGGAAAGCCCCCAGCCAAAGCTACCCTGGTTCCCATGGGACTGGAGTTGTCACTTACCATCCCTGCAAGTTCTGTGTAACCTGTCCCCTCTCTCCTGGGCCTTGTGTTGGGGCTGGTGCAGAATGAAGAACAAACTATGGTACTTCGAATTTGCCACATCTGAATCCATCTTCTCGACGTGCAAAAAGCTGGAAGAGTCTTTGACAGTTGAGGTGCGTGCGATAAGACCCAACCCTACGTCCTTTTCAGCTTCTTATATCCAAGTTTCTCCCTCCAGACACCTTAGAACTTCCCATATTCTTGAGCCTATACTTCTATGACCACCCAACTCTCCAACTCTGATTTCGCAAGTCCTCAAGATACACTAGTCCCTGTTTCCCTCCATCCCTTGCCCACCTCCAAATCCTGGCCTTCTTTGTCATCTTCTGAAGGAAGTGGTCACATTCATGATTATGCTACGTGAGGATTTGTTCCCTCCTCAACTGGGGCTGTGCCCCCCTCCCTTAGATCTGTGGGAAACCGCTGGATCTGAGCAACCTGTCCCTAGAAGGCATCGCAGTGCTGAACATCCCTAGTATGCACGGTGGCTCCAACCTCTGGGGTGATACCAGGAAACCCCACGGGGATATCTATGGGATCAACCAGGCCTTAGGTGCTACAGCTAAAGTCATCACTGACCCTGATATCCTGAAAACCTGTGTACCAGGTGAGAAGAGCTGCCTTGGGAGCTGGGTGGGTAGGACTAAGGGAAGATGTGACTCTCTTTGGAGACACCCTGCTTATGTTAAACCTATCTACTTCTCACCTGTAGACCTAAGTGACAAGCGACTGGAAGTAGTGGGGCTGGAGGGTGCAATTGAGATGGGCCAGATCTATACCAAGCTCAAGAGTGCTGGACATCGGCTGGCCAAGTGCTCTGAGATCACCTTCCAGTAAGGAAGATTCCAACCAAGGGCTCTGAGGGAGGGAGTGGGCCAGGATAGCAGAAGTGTCATGGGAACAGTAGGGAGAGGCTTTACTAGGAGATCTTCCTCAGTGAAGAAGGTCTCAAAGCCAACCTGAGAAGTAATGTTTTGGTATTCAATTGGTAAGGAAATTTCCATCAATCTTCCTTGGCCTTCCACAGCACCACAAAAACCCTCCCCATGCAAATTGATGGAGAACCCTGGATGCAGACACCCTGTACAGTGAGTATTGCCTGTGTTTGCCAAAAACTAAACCCTCAGGCCCCATGGATCCTACATCTCCATTCCATAGCTTCTGTACTTGCTCCTGATGCCTGAAGTTTCCCTGCATACCTTCCTCCCCAAAACCCGATTCCCCAGCCCCTGGCTTCCCTACCATGGCCTCTCCAGGAACCCAGTGACCCAACCCAAATTCCACAGATTTTCCCCTAAATCTCTGATGCTCCAGCCCCAAAGCACCAGGTCCTGTCTCTGAATGTGCTTCCTTCTCTTCCAGATCAAGATCATCCACAAGAACCAGATGCCCATGCTCATGGGCCCACCTCCCCGCTCCTCCAATTTCTTTGGCTTCTTGGGCTGAAGGGGAAACCCTCAGCCTCTAAGCCAACCTTGAACCCACCTCCCTGTCCCTGGACTCTACTTCTTAGGCTCTGTACATTGCTGCCACACACTCCTGCCAGCTCCGGGGAGTGCTCCTTCACCCTGACAGTATTTATTGTCCTGCACCACCTCGCTATTCCCCGTGCACACGTGCAACGCACACATACACACACACCACAAGCCCATAGATTGAAAGTGCCTCATCCGAATAAAATGACTTTCTTTTTCCATCGGGATGTCTGTTAAGTGAGTGGTACACTTCCTTCTTTTACACTTTCACTCCTTAAATGACATAGATTCTCCTAAGAAGCAAGAAAAAACAAAAACAAAACAAAGAAAGCAGGACTAGGTTCTGAGTCTTTATTTCAGGTTACGGTAGTCTCCAAGGGAAGACTGGAGAAAATGAAGATGTTGCTGTCAACCGCAGGAAAATCATGGCATCATATGAGAGTACTCAGACCTGCTGCCCACTGAGGAGCGGGCTGTTCTCACCAACGGGGCAAGTGCGAAAGACCCTGGGCAGACGCAGCCAGTGGGTGCTACTGTAAGGCAGCTGGGGAATGGGAAGCGCCGAGCCCTGCTTTTTAAGTCTGCGCCTGATATTGGGAGAAGAAGGGGGGAAGCTGATTAGCAAAGGACAAAGGCAGGCTGTCTGTTCTTCAAAGAAGGGGACATACCCCTATTCCATGTCTGCTTGGCCTTGATCCTAGCTCTCTCCCCTTCTTACCTCCAGGGTTTATTCTCTTTTTTTTTTTTTTTTTTTCTGAGACAGAGTCTCGCTTTTGTCGCCCAGGCTAGAGTGAGCGCCATGGCGTCAGCCTAGCTCACAGCATCCTCAAACTCCTGGGCTCAAGTGATCCTTCTGCCTCAGCCTCCTGAGTAGCTGGGACTACAGGCATGTTCCACCATGCCCGGCTAATTTTTTCTGTATATTTTTAGTCGGCCGATTAATTTCTTTCTAATTTTTTGGTAGAGGCAGGGTCTCACTCTTGCTCAGGCTGGTTTCGATCTCCTGAGCTCAAACAATCCGCCCGCCTTGGCCTCCCAGAGTGCTAGGGTTACAGGGAAGATACTAGTTTTCCTATTTTTCAGAGGCTCAGAAAGGTTAAGCTACTTTCCCAAGGCCCAACAGCAAGATTGCAGCCCAGGCCTGTCTAACTGCCAAGCTTGGGCTCTTTCCTGGACACCATGCTTCCTCAAAGGGAGTAGTGGTTCCTTCTCCCCTTGAGGAAGAGTGAGTAATGGTAATGAGGGATAAGGATGTCTGAGCTGGATGGTGGGGCCCTTACCTATATATCAGAAATGCAAGCACTACAGCCATCAACACCAGCAAGACGCCCACAAAGAGGGGAACCTGCCCAAGGCCCGCTTCTTGACCTGTGAGTACAATCCCAGACACTGCATTAGTCAATGTCTGCTCCCTGCCAGCTGGCCTCAACCCATGCCCCTTCTTCACCCTAGCTCTTGTCCAAGTACCTACCTGGCATGACAAGCTGGGTGCTGACCATTGCCAGGCTGTTGGCATCAACCAAAGTCACATTGAGGCAGTAGGTCCCTGAGCCACCCTTCAGTACTTGGTGCAGAACCAGCTCACAGGCTGGGCTGGGTGGCACAGGCTGGCACAGCCGCTGGGCAGGAGGCTGGCACCCTGGTGATGAGATGTCCATACAGGCTTCCTTGGGCAGCCTAAAAGGGGTATCAGCTTATAATGGGGGATCTGGGAAGGAACACTGGACACCAGAGAACCAGTCAACAGTCAACCCAAGAGTTATCAGGGCAACCAGTGGTACACTCACCCGCCTTGGCAGGACACAGTCAGCTCAAATGCATCCCCTTCACTGGATGGCACAGCCTGCAGGATCTCAGCATTTTCAATACCCTCTGCAGAGTTGCATGATTATAAGTTGGGATTCCTCTACCAGGCCTCCCGAAAAGCCCATAGACAGGAAAGCCCTAGGGCTGTTCCACCAATTCCATCCCTGTGCCTTCGGAAGAGGACCCTGGCATTTGAATATTCTTCCTGTCTGTCTAGGTAAGTAATTCCTCCCAAGGTATGCTTCCACTGACCTGCCCTAGGCAGCACATACCGCCCTCCATCAGCCCCCAAAGTAGGCAAGACTCACGGACAATATCCAGGGTGAGGGAAAAGGAACCATATCGATACAGAACACAATCCAGGGGGACTTGTCTCTTCACCAGCCTCAAGGTGGCTGTACTATCCAGCATGGGGCTCAGGGAACCTAGAAGCAGAGGATTGAGGAGGCAAGATCAAGAAAGATGACTCACCCAGAGGCAGAGGCCAAGCAGGCATCTTTCCAGGTTGAGCCAGAACTACTGGATCCTGGAGTCACTGGCTTGGAATTAGATAAGATGTGGGAAATCTCATTTTATAGATAAGGGAACAGGCCCAGAAGAAGAAACTGACTGCTCCAGCATCACACAGTTAGGGACAGAGTTGGAGTTTAAAAAAAAATCCTCAAATGTTTACTATGCCCCATACTAGGCCAGGTCCTGGACTAGACATTCAACATGGTTTTGTTTTGTTTTGTTTTGTTTTTTGAGACAGAGTCTGGCTCTGTTGCCCACGCTAGAGTGTCGTGGCATCAGCCTAGCTCACAGCAACCTCAAACTCCTGGGCTCAAACGATCCTCCTGCCTCAGCCTCCCGAGTAGCTGGGACTACAGGCATGCACCACCATGCCTGGCTAATTTTTTCTGTAATTATATAGTTTTAGTTGTCCGGCTAATTTCTTTCTATTTTTAGTAGAGACAGGGTCTCCCTCTTGCTCAGGCTGGTCTTGAACTCCTGACCTTGAGCAATCCACCCATCTCGGCCTCCCAGAGTGCTAGGATTACAGGCGTGAGCCACTGCGCCTGATCGACATTCAACATGTTAACTCATGTAAGCATCATTATCTCATTCCCTTTTTGCTTTGGGATGGGAATCCAGGGGTGGAAAATGGGAGGATGGGCGTCCCAGAATCTAGGAAAAATTTCTGTGCATTTATACTTGAGCAGAAAAGGAAATATAAATATGTAAATGACCACGGTCTGTTCCCTGGCCTGCCCAATAGTTCTCCTCAGTAGTAGAAAGAGTGCCAAATCCTAACCACTGAGCCACCAGGGAAGACACCCTCAGTGGTAGAGAAGCAACAAGCTATCTCCTCGTGGCCTAAGGGAAGACCCTGGTTTCCTGAACTCCAGATCTATTCCGTGTCGTTAAGAAAGACTTGAGGGCTTTATAGCTAGGCCAGTATGGGCTCTGAGGGGAACATAGTGCTAAGCAAAGGACTAGGTAACATCTGGGGCCTGGGTAAGACTTTCAGAGTAGAGCAATGACAAATATCCCACCTCAATGAACCTCGCTCACACTGGTTCTCTTACCTGTGATATCTTCTGTAGGCATGATTGGGCTGGCACCTGGACTCTGAGGCTCAGGGGTGGGTGGTCCAGCTGTGGTCTCTACCAACTCTGTAGTTGTTACCTGTGCAACTGTGGTTCCAGAGGGCTCTGCAGTTGACACCACTGCAGGTGTCGTGCCTACAGCCTCTGTAGTTGACATCTCTGCAAATGTGGTACCTATGACCTCTGAGGTTGGCAACTGCTCAAGTGTTGTACCTGTGCCCTCTGCAGTTGGCACTGGCACAGGTGTAGTACCTATGACTTCTGCGGTTGGCACCCACAGAGCTGTGGTTCCAGGGGGCTCTGTAGTTGGCACCTGACCAGGTGTAGTATCTATGACTTCTGCAGTAGGCGCTTGACCAGCTGTGGTGCCAGGGGTCTCTGCAGTTGGCATATGCCCATCAGTGGTCCCTGGAACTGGGGAGGAGCTACAGGAGGTGAGAGGAATGGCAGCCTGCAGGACCACCTGGGCAGTGACTAGGCCAGGCTCCAGGTAAGTGTGAGTGACCACAAGTGCCCGAGAGATCAGGGTCCCTGTACTGTCTCCAAAGTCCCAGGTATAGGAGAGGTCAGCCCCAGCCAAATAACCACTGGGGTCATGGAGCTGTAGGGCAAAGGTCAGAGGTTGATTTTTCAGGAAGTGCTTGTTTCCTCCATCCAAGGACTGTAGCTGGGACACACTCACAGAGAAAGGCACCTGGTCTGGGATTGGAGACAGAAAAGATATGAGCCAGGCCTGGGCAGCAGCTTCTTCTTTTTTTTTTTTTTTTCTTTTTTTTTTGAGACAGAGTCTCACTCTCTTGCCTGGGGCGAGTGCCGTGGTGTCAGCCTAGCTCACAGCAACCTCAAACTCCTGGGCTCGAGCAATCCTACTGTCTCAGCCTCCCGAGTAGCTGGGACTACAGGCATGTGCCACCATGCCCAGCTAATTTTTTCTATATATATTTTTAGCTGTCCAATTAATTTCTTTCTATTTTTGGTAGACACGGGGGTCTCGCTGTTGCTCAGGCTGGTCTCGAACTCCTGAGCTCAAACAATCCACCCGCCTCGGCCTCCCAGAGTGCTAGGATTACAGGCGGGAGCCACCGCGCCCGGCGCGCAGCTTCTCCTTTCACAGCCACACTCTCTAACCCCAAGCTGACTGACTGGCCTTTTACTGGCTCTATGCCCCACATTTCTCTGCCCAGGTCTTCCTGAGGCTGGCCCTTTGCGTTTGCACACATTTCCCCTTCCCCTTTGCAGTCCAGCCAAGCCTCCCCACCTTCTCCCCACCTATAACTAGCCTTGCCTCTTCCTAAACCCTTACCAGTAATGGTGAAGGCTGAGCTGGAGTGAGCAAGGGGCACGTAGCTCCGGGGCCCTCGGCGGTGGTAGACAGTCACTTCCATGGTGTGTGTGCCCAGCATTGCCCTGCCTGTCCCAATGCTCAGCGTGGACACTGGGCCCCCTAGAACTTGCCAGTATTGGCCTGAGGTTTTTGGAAGGAAAAGCAGGGAGGAAGAGGTACTGGTCAAAGGGGACTGAGGGCAGGATTAGAAATAGGGCACTGGAGAAGGGAGGTCAGGAGGTCTACTGAGGATGATTACTTCTGAGGGTATTTGGAAGGCTGTGCTATGGCGGGTTACAGGGAAGGGGGTCTAAATGGGGGGGGGCGGTTCTGCAGGGTGGGACTACAGTTGGAGAAGGGCTACCAGACAGAATTATGACAGAGAGAGTTGAAGGGGGCTAGGTGCTATGGAAGAGGAAGGAGCCAAGCGGAAAATGAAGATAAAGGAAAGTCACAGAAGTTAAGGGGTGAAGCCAAAATGAAAGGTGATCAGGTATGAAGAGGTAAATACAAGTGAGGATGACAGGCCAGAGAAGGGAGTCCCTCACCCCAAGTCTTCCAGACATAAATAAAACTTCTCCTCTGAGACCAAGGGCCAGATGGGCAGGGTCCACCATCAGGGAAGACGCAGGTATCATCAGGTTCCTGAGGATACACTGGCTGTCCTCCCCATACCTGGCTCCCTGAAAGGTAAATACAAAGTCACCCTCATACCCTGGCATTCTTTATTATACACCAAAACCTCTAAAATTTCTCCTAGAGGATCAGAGAGGGGCTCTGGGAATACTCCCTACCTAGACAGTACATTCTCCATGGTATAACTAATTTGAGGTGGTAGTTGGGGGCGTGGAAACTATAATTTAAGATTCATATGTATATATTAATACTTACATAGGAAAAAGATTAGAAAGCCATATATCAAAATGTTAGTGATTTGCTCTAGCTAGTGGGATAAAAATAAAAATAACAGCCCTAGATAACATTTATTGAGGATTTACTGTAGGCTAGAGCAGACCATATGTTAAGTACTTTACATATTATCACTGTTTTGTTTTTGTTTTTGTCTTTTTTTTGAGACAGGGTCTCACTCTGCTGTCTGGACTAGAGTGCAGTGGCGTCATCATAGCCTCAAACTCCTGGGCTTGAGCAATCCTCCTACCTAAACCTCCTGAGTAGCTGGGACTCCAGGCATGCACCACCACATCCAGCTAATTTTTCTATATTTTTGTAGACATGGGGTCTCACTGTGTTGCTCAGGCTGGTCTCAAACTCCTAGGCTCAAGGGATCCTTCCACCTCAGCCACTCTAAATGCTGGGATTATAGGCATAAGCAACTGCACCTGGCCATTATCACTATCATTATCATT
>RJWJ010001705.1:97860-121483 GCA_004363605.1 Indri indri
TTTTTTTTTTTTTTTTTTTTTTTTTTTTTTTTTTTTTTTTTTTTTTTTTTTTTTTTTTTTTTTTTTTTTTTTTTTTTTTTTTTTTTTTTTTTTTTTTTTTTTTTTTTTTTTTTTTTTTTTTTTTTTTTTTTTTTTTTTTTTTTTTTTTTTTTTTTTTTTTTTGTGTGTGTGAGACAGAGTCTTGCTCTGTTGCCCGGGCTAGAGTGCCATGGTATCAGCCTAGCTCACAGCAACCTCAAACTCCTGGGCTCAAGCGATCCTCCTGCCTCAGCCTCCAGAGTAGCTGGGACTACAGGCATGTGCTACCATGCCTGGCTAATTTTCTCTCTATATTTTTAGTTGTCCAGCTAATTTCTTTCTATTTTTAGTAGAAACGGGGTCTCTCGCTCTTGCTCAGGCTGGCCTCAAACTCCTGAACTCAAGCAATCCTCCCGCCTCAGTCTCCCAGAGTGCTAGGATTATAGGCATGAGCCACTGTGCCCGGCCTGTGTTTTCTAATTTTACTACAGTGAGTATATATCACATATATAACTTGCTGAAAAAAAGTGGAGGGGGAAGGGGGCATTCCCTGAGCTCATCGGGGATACCAGGGACCTGAGCCCTAGGTATAAGGGCCAGAGTAGAGAGGTACTCACCATTGATGATGGTGTTGTTGGCCCAGATTACCTGCCCATCGGGCAGTACCTTTTGGCTTCCAGGGAAGTGCAAGGAAATAGAGAAGGAAGCATTTGCACCAACCAGTGTAGGCCCATCATTACTGACCTTCAGGGATACTTGACCACCTGGGAAGGGAAGCTGCATTTGCTGGGATTCCTTGGCTTCCCCACACACATTATGTTTCCCCTCCCTATCTTCCCAAACTACATTCAACCCAGTTGTTCTTGCTCTTCTCCCCATCCCATTCCCACCATGCCTTTCCCTGGAACTTCTAAGTTCCCACCTCTCCAGCAGTCAAGTCCCTGGACTTCTGTCCACTCTGGATATAGATTCTTATTCCAGGCTTTAGTTCTGAGCTGCCTTGAGACACCAAGCCAGTCCTGGTCTCCGGGTCCTAGAAGAAATGTGTCATGAGGGCCCTAGGATCCTCACTCAGTCCCTTCTCGGGGGATAATACTCTCTCCCATATCACTCCACTCACTCTCACATTCAAAGTGCATTTTAATTTACTGAATACCCACCAGGTACCACTGTTCTAGGTACAAAGAACTTAAGAAATGCATAAGATATGGCTCTGAAGGGATTTGAGGTGAAGTATAGGAAATAGACATGTACATAAATTATTGTAATTCAAGACACTGTTTAATATGTGCCATAACAGACATACATGTAGTACAACAAAATAACAGACTAAATAGATTAGTTCCATTCCATTCTAGCTGATTGGGAAAGACTTCAATGGGGAGTTACCCTAGGACCAGCATGAGCAAATGCATGGAGACACGGAAGGACATGGCATGTTAGGGGGGTTCTAACAATGTGGTTGATGCACACTGTGAGAAATGAGGCTGAGAAGATGGGTTGGGGACTTTGAGTGCCAGGCTAAGGATTCTGTAAGGCAAGGCCACCTCTGATAGTTTTTTGTTTCATTTTGTTTTAAATTGACCTATAACTCACATATCACAAAATTTACCCATCAGGGCCAGGTGCAGTGGCTCACACCTGTAATTCCAGCACTCTAGGAGGCCAAGGCAGGAGGATCACTCGAGGTCAGGAGTTCGAGACCAGCCTGAGCAAGAGCGAGACCCTGTCTCTACTAAAAATAGAAAGAAATTAGCCGGACAACTAAAAAAAAAAATATGTAGAAAAAAAATTATCTGGGCATGGTGGTGCATGCCTGTAGTCCCAGCTACTCCGGAGGCTGAGGCAGAGGGATTGCTTGAGGCCAGGAGTTTGAGGTTGCTGTAAGCTAAGCTGATGCTACAGCACTCTAGCCTGGGCAACAGAGTGAGACTCTGTCTCAAAAAAAAAAAAAAAAAAAAAAAATTTACCCATCAGAAGCTTTTGAATATGATCAAATTTATGTTTTAGAAAGATCCCCATGGCAAGCAGTGAGGAGGATGGATTAGAAGCAGGCAGAGGTTGAGAGTGGGGATGGAGAAGCCAAAATTATTAACTGAACCGAGAGAGGTCTAAGGGAAAAAAAGGATCCGATGGACCTCCAGATGCCCTCACCCAGATCCCACAACTGTCAACATTTGCCACATTTGCTTTATCTTTTTTTTTTTTTTTTTTTTTTGAGACAGAGTCTCACCCTTTTGCCTGGGGCGAGTGCCATGGCGTCAGCCTAGCTCACAGCAACCTCAAACTCCTGGGCTCAAGCAATCCTACTGTCTCAGCCTCCCGAGTAGCTGGGAATACAGGCATGCACCGCCATGCCCGGCTAATTTTTTCTATATATATTTTTAGCTGTCCAATTAATTTCTTTCTATTTTTGGTAGAGACGGGGTCTCGCTCTTGCTCAGGCTGGTTTCGAACTCCTGAGCTCAAACAATCCACCCGCCTCGGCCTCCCAGGGTGCTAGGATTACAGGCGTGAGCCACCACGCCCAGCCACATTTGCTTTATCTATCCTTATTGGTTGTTGCTTTTGGTTTTAGGGGTAGCGGGTGGAGTTGGCTAAAGTATTTAGAAACAAATCCCAGATATCTTGTTATTTTTTTAATTTTTATTACTTATTTATTTATTTTTTTTGAGACAGAGTCTCACTCTGTTGCCTGGGCTAGAGTGCCATGGCTTCGGCCTAGCTCACAGCAACCTCAAACTCCTGGGCTCAAGCGATCCTCCTGCCTCAGCCTCCCGAGTAGCTGGGACTACAGGCATGTGCCACCATGCCCAGATAATTTATATATATATATATTTTTAGTTGTCCAGATAATTTCTTTCTATTTTTAGTAGAGACAGGGTCTCACTCTTGCTCAGGCTGGTCTCGAACTCCTGACCTTGAGCGATCCACCCGCCTCAGCCTCCCAGAGTGCTAGGCTTACAGGCGTGAGCCACTGCACCTGGCCTATTTTTCTTTTTTGAGACAGAGTCTCACTCTGTTGCCCTGAGTAGAGTGCCATGTGTCAGCCTAGCTCACAGCAACCTCGAACTCCTGAGCTCAATCGATCCTCCTGCCTCAGCCTCCCGAGTAGCACCCAGCTAATTTTTCTATTTTTAGGAGAGATGAGGTCTCGCTCTTGCTCAGGCTGGTCTGGAACTCCTGAGCTCAAGCAATCCTCCCACTTCAGCCTCCCTGAGTGCCAGGATTATAGGCATGAGCCACCACATCCGGCCCATCTTGTTATTTTAACCCTATAAATTCAGCTGGTATCTGTAAAAAATATGAATATTTTCTTGCATAAGCACAATGTCATTTCACACTAGACAAAATTATCAAACTCAGTCCATATAAAATTTCATAAGCATCTAGAAAAATGTCTTCTTATAATTTTTAAAATCAGGATCCAAAATGTAAGCACAATCTTTTAAGAGCCTCAGGTGGGTGAGTGTGAACAGACTATTTCCAGAATACGTTAAGGAACACAGTAAAAGAAAAAGACTTGAAACTGCAGCACAATGAGGGAAGTTAGATCAAGGAGAACTTCCTAGAAGTCTGTGAGACCAGGGATCTAGAGAGAAAGGGGGACTGGGATAGGATGTATGTATTTCATATATCCTCAGCCCATGTCTACTGTGTGCTGGAAACCTAGTTGATGCTGCTGGGGAAGGAGTTGGAATCATCTCATTGAGCATCCCATCACTAGAGCAAGAGAAGTCATAAGATGCCCCAATCTTTCTCCACTTCCAACCCTCCCTCTTCAGAGCAGCACGTGACATTCCAGACCCTCTCACCACCCCGCTCCCCGCCCCTTGCTCCTGTCACGAGGCCCCAATCCCCCAGAGCCCTTTCATGTGATGCTCAGCTGAGACCCCTCTGCCTGTCTCTTCCAGCCCCAGAACAAAAGGCTTGGGCTGTGTTCACCCATCTATATCCCAAGGGGGGAAAGTGGTATCTCCTTAGCCTTCTTATCCAATACCACATTCTCTTTCTCCCCACTTTAAATTCCATGCCCCAAGTGCCTGAGACATTACCTAAAATAGTCTCCCACCCATTTCACCCCTTTGGAGTCCCCGCTCCAGCTCACTGCCAAGGGGGCGTCAGAATTAGTGCCACAAAGACTTACTATCCTTCTGCCTCTCCAAACATGTGAGATTATTTCCAGGCTCAATCCCAAATCTCCATGTAGGGAAGGAGCTCAGATGCTCACATCCTCACTAAATCAAATGGGTGGGAGAAGCCTGAAGTATTCCTGGTATCTCCCATTAGGATGGGAAAAACCAGAGTAGGTGTTCATCCCCAAATTCACACCTACTCACCGTCCACATACCCGCACTCACCTTCGGTAGTCCCTACAGCTAGCAGAGCACTCATCACAGCCAAACAGAAAAGGCACCTTCTCAGCACCAGATCCATCCTGTTCTTCCCCCCAACAACCAAAGGTACTGGGGGGCTGGGATAAGCCCCTATATAACAAAGGGGTGCTCATTTGCATAGCCCTTCCTCTTCTCCCTCCAGGGGAGGCCTGGGAGGGGCCGTAGGGCAGGAAAGAGGAAGAACTGACAAGGGATCCTGGGTCCTTGGACGTTCCTTTCCCATCCCACTACTCAATGTCAGTTTCTGGTTTCACGGGGTCACTCTCATCTTGACACACTCCATTCCCCGAGAAAGAGTTAACTGAAAGGCAGCTACGGAACGCATACCAGACACACGCAATTCATTATGGGAGAGTAAATTAATCAAGCCAGGAACTTATTAAAAAGACAGAAACAGAACTCTGCATCCAAAACCAGAAAGAGACAGCATTGCGGTAGGCTGAGAGGCGGAGGCAACACTTCTCAGAGGTCGGGGAATCCTTTACAATGAGACTCCCTGGGCCAGGTGGAATTTAATCTTAGGTTAGTGCACATTTTCCCCAGGGGTGGTGGTGAATATAGTGAGTTAGAGGTGAGGGAATCCCTGTAGAGACACAGATAGGAAACTCTAACCCAAAGCAGATACTTGGGAAAAGGTGTTCAGCTGCCCCACGGAGAAAGAAACTTGTCTTGCCCCTCAGAACCAAACTTGCACGGGGCGGGGTCACTGGCGGCGAGGAGCGAGGGGTTCGCCCCGCCCCCTCTGACGTTGACCAATAGGAAGGCATGGAGGCGGGGCCAGGGAAACGCGGGAAGGAGGGGAGGAGCCTTTGGTGGAGGTCGGGAACGGGGTGGGGGGGGCGGGCGGCAACATTTTTTCAAGTTGGACAAATTGACCAGAGCGAGAGATACACTGCGTTCCATCGCGACCTGGGGCCAAGGTGCTGGGCCCTGTTTCCCTCTCCTTGGCCCCCGAGAGCCGGGGCCCGCTTTCTGCAGGGTTCCCGGGCCCCTGCTCCAGGGCCGGGCTGACCCGACTCGCTTGCGCTTCATGGAGAACTTCCAAAAGGTGGAAAAGATCGGAGAGGGCACGTACGGAGTTGTGTACAAAGCCAGAAACAAGTTGACGGGAGAAGTGGTAGCACTTAAGAAAATCCGCCTGGATACGTGAGTGGCCTCTATACCCGGGACTCCTAACTGGGGGAGCTCCTTGACTTTCCCCCCACCCCAACAGGCGGGTAACAGTCCAGGGACCGGAAGAGAGCAGGGAGGGACTTTTGAAGTGGAGAGGTGGGTTGGGGGACAGTAGAGGGTTTCCCTAGGGAGAGTATAGGGTGGTGTAGAATCCATGGAAAACTTTCTTCCCGAACTGAGCCGGATGATGCCCCCAAATGTGCAACCAGAGACACTCAGGGAGAGAAAGGAGGCCTTTGGGATGGGGTCCAGGACTCTCCATGGAGTTAGGTTATGTGGGAACCGGTGAAGAGCACCTTTCTGAATGAAGAGCCCTCCTCACTGCCCCAACCCCACCCTCATCTTAGAATTCTCTCTCTTTCAAGAGAATGGCAGTTAAACCTCACTGGCCCCACTGGTCCCTCTCCCACATTTTTTCTCTATTACCTGCTCTCTGCTTCACCTTCACCAGAAGGCTTTAGTTACCCTACCTATGGGAAAAGAGGAAATAAAGACCTTAATGTCTCCAAAAGGCACACCTCGACGACCCAAGAATTAACTCCTTACAGCACCCTTTCTCTTCCCTTACTTTGCTAGGGGATGCTGGGATGGTGTCTCCTTGAGGGGAAAGAATGACTGGGCTTGGGGAAAAGGAATATTTGTAACCATATTCTCATCTCTTCTTTCCCAACCTCTCCAAGTGAGACTGAGGGTGTACCCAGTACTGCCATCCGAGAAATCTCTCTGCTTAAGGAGCTTAACCACCCTAATATCGTCAAGTAAGTGTGTGTCTGGGAGGTGATCTGATGGGAAAGGAGGATGAGTAGCATCTGTATAATGTGGGCATTTCTGTCCCTCACCTCCATTTCCTAGGCTGCTGGATGTCATCCACACAGAAAATAAACTCTACCTGGTTTTTGAATTTCTACACCAAGATCTCAAGAAATTCATGGATGCCTCTGCTCTCACTGGCATTCCTCTTCCCCTCATCAAGGTAATGCTTCTCATCAGCTCCTCCCCATCATGGGCATGTCTTGGGGTACTGGAGGCAGTCAGTTCAGGGCCATAATTTGTGATCTTGGCCTCCTTCCCAGCCCTCATCCCCCTGCACGCGCGCGCACACACACACACACACACACACACACACACACACACACGCCCCTTTCTTTTGTGTCTCTTTCCCTGCTCATTATACTCATTAACCCTAGGGTTGGGCTGAAGAATCAAAGTTGAAACTCTAGTGAGTCAACCTAGCAGTTTAGGTGGAAGGTCAGATGAAACTCAGGTAAATGGAATTTGAGGGCTCTTGGTAGATTCCTTCAAAAAGCCCTTCACCTGTTGGTGGAAAAACTAGCCAGTGAGTCTCTATTGTCTGTTTTAGGGTTGGATACTTCACTCTCAGAGCTACTTTCAATCTATCAAGAAACATTTATTCAATGCACATTTATTGATCACCTTCAATGTGCTAGGCACAGGGTATGGAAAAGGATACAAAACTGAACAAGATTTGGTCCTTATCCTCACTGGGCTGCCAGTTCGATGGGAGAAATAGCTTGTAAACATGTATTATAATCCAACATAGTACAGCTGTAGTAGAGCTTTGGGGTCAGAGAGCAAACCTAATCCGCTCATTGTGGAGAAACACAGTCCTCTCTCTCTCCCTTGTCAGAGCTATCTATTCCAGCTGCTCCAGGGCCTAGCTTTCTGCCATTCTCATCGGGTCCTGCACCGAGATCTTAAGCCTCAGAATCTGCTTATCAACGCAGAGGGGGCTATCAAGCTAGCAGACTTTGGACTAGCCAGAGCCTTTGGAGTCCCTGTTCGTACTTACACCCATGAGGTGAGTCCCTCTGTAAGTTCCTCTGTGCTTTTCTTCTCTGAGCTTCCCAGGAGGCGTTCACAAGGGCATTCACAAAGTTACTAAGGATATCTGGCCAACATTTTCTCTTTTAGTAGATGAAAAGAATCTCTGACACCCTAAGGAGTCTTAGGGTATGCACAGAATTCATACTGTGGGGCTAACTGGACTTAGATACCAAGCCAGGACAGCTGAATGGCATACGATTAAAATTATGATCATTTGTCTCATGTTTTCCAGGAAGATCCCAGATTGAGGGTTTGGAAAATATGGTCTGCAGTGACGTGTACTATGCTAACTCTGAGCTAAGAAGTTGTGTGTAGCCAGTTCTTTTTCTTTCTTTCTTTCTTTTTTTTTTCTTTCTTAAGAGACAGGGTCTTGCTCTGTCACCGAGTCCAGAGTACAACGGCTTGAGCATAGCTCACTGCAGCCTTGAACTCCTGGGCTCAAGTGATCCTCCTGCCTCAGCCTCCCAAGCAGCTGGGACTACAGGCACCTGCCACCATGCCCAACTAATTTTTAAAGAATTTTTTTGTAGAGATGGGGTGTTACCCAGGCTGGTCTCGAACTCCTGGGCTCAAGTGATCATCCTGCTTCAACCTCCCAAAGTGCTGGGATTACAGCGTAAGCCACTGTGTCAGGCTGTGTGTAGTCATTTCTGTTAGGGGAAATCAGAGAGAGGGGAAGAATGGAAGCAAGGAAACTATTAAGAGGCTGAGAGTTAGCAGAGTAGTATTGAGCTGAGATATGGGAATCTCTATGCTCTATAAACCACCCCTCCCCTTCCTATTCTCATCCCCCAGGTGGTGACCCTGTGGTACCGAGCACCAGAAATCCTCCTGGGCTGCAAATACTACTCCACAGCCGTGGACATCTGGAGCCTGGGCTGCATCTTTGCTGAGATGGTATGGAGGCTTGCCCAAGTTCCACCCAGCCCACTCCTCCCCACATCCAAGAACAGCAGAACTGTTTCTTGGCCCAGATCTATGGTCCTTCCATCACAGGGCTCTCTCTCTAGAGTAGCACCAAGGGGTGGTGGGGAAGGATGGGACTGTTGCCTCTGATATCAACCACAATATTAGGATACCCTCAAACAGTCTTAGTATCTATATCTCTTATCCCTGAAATGAGCTAAATCATTTCTGCATCCGTTTTAACTTCAGTCTGCATGTATTTGGGAGATTGAGTTCTATTTAGCATCTCCTTCATTTCAAGATTTGTAGACCTTATTGTAGGGTGTCAGGATTGCAGTGAAGCCAACTGCAGTCACTTTATCCATACCCTTCATTTAAACTACAGGCTTAGATTATGTCCCCCATCAACTTCTGGCTTTTCAGATTGAAGGATCCTTGAGGCCCAGCCTATGTGGGAGCTCCCATCTCCTTTAATACAACAGTGCAGTAGGCTGAGTCTTCAAATCAAGTCAGCAACATGTTTTATGGTCCTTTATCTGGGTTGTAACTGGGGGCTTGGAGACTATTAGCCTACATATATATACACACACACATACATATATGTAATGTACATTTATCCCCTAGTGCATTACCTTACAATTGCCCATATTCCTCTCTCAATTCATCAAAAAATATTTGTTAAGCACCTAGTGTGTACCCAGCACCATGCTAGGTGCTGTGGGGAACACAGAAGAAATGGAAGACACAGTCTCTGCCCGCTGTGCTCCTATCTAGAAGTGGCTGCATCACAAGGAGGGGGGATGACCGCAGTGTCTACCCCACACCCCGTGAGTGGCTTGGGATCCCTTTGCTACATGTCAGTGGCACCCCAGACATTCACCCTCTCCCAGCCCCACCCAGCCTTGGGGATCTGCAAAGCCATGGTTGGGGGAAGGAAGGAGGGGGCGAAGAGACAGATGAAGGGACTTCATTGTCTCAGGCTCTGTGTGACTGACCCCATGAAAGGCCCTGGGGAGGGAGTCATGGGGCCCTGCTGACCTTCCATTGCCTGTGGGAACCTCCTTTGTACATGGGACTGTTTTGACTGACGTCAATGTGGGTCTTGGCTTTTCCTCTTTCCCCATTTTCAGGTGACCCGCAGGGCTCTATTCCCTGGTGATTCTGAGATTGACCAACTCTTCCGGATCTTTCGGACTCTGGGGACCCCAGATGAGGTGGTTTGGCCAGGAGTTACTTCTATGCCTGATTATAAGCCAAGTTTCCCCAAGTGGGCCCGGCAAGATTTTAGTAAAGTTGTACCTCCCCTGGATGAAGATGGACGGAGCTTGTTATCGGTGAGAGTGGGGAGTGGGCGCCTATTTCCCCTCATTCATTCCCCCAGGGAAGGGCTTTTCCAGGATGAAGGAAGGATAAGACCAGGAACTCTGGTCTCAGTGTTTTGTATCCCTAGTCCCTGCTTCTCTCCCTTTTGGTGCGCTGGTTCAGATATGGGAGGAGGGAAGTGAGAACTCTGCCTTGGGTAGAAGGAGTTGTGGTTTCCTGATTTCTGGGAACATCTGCTGCCCATTTAGTCCACTATCACATCATTGAAGTCAGCATACATCTCTTCCTCCAGCAAATGCTGCACTATGACCCCAACAAGCGGATTTCGGCAAAGGCAGCTCTGACTCACCCTTTCTTCCAGGATGTGACCAAGCCAGTACCCCACCTTCGGCTCTGATGTCCTTCTCTAAACCCCCACCCCCAATCTAACCCTCTCCTCCATGGTGGGCTTGACCTGGCTTGGCTCTGAGCTGTCTGAACTCAGGTTGGCCCTCTGATCTCATCTGGCTGCCTTAAACACTCACCTTCCCTTCTTGGCCAACCAACTCTGGGAATACAGGAGTGGAAGGGAGGATTAGGTGAAAATGAAAGGAAATTTTAGTATTAGATGCACTTAAGTCAGATTTCACCACCCTCTCCCCCTCCTCTTAAGTCACTGCCGAGGAGGGCTGGTATTAAAAAACAAAACAAAACAAAGCTGAGTGTTCTCCCCCTACATTGGGTTTGCAATCCTGATCTCTGAATGCCCCATAATTATTATTTCCTGTGTTTGGGGATGTCAGGGACTCCAAGCCTCCTGCTGCCACTGTTTTTGTAAAGGCCAACTGATAACAGGGGGCTAAGTTGGAACTTTTGAGAACCAAGCAAAATAAAATGTGGAGGGTCTATTTTAAAGAATTAGGTTTAAAAAATAGATCCAATCAGTTTATACCCTAGTTTTAATGTTTCACCTCACCTAACAGGCTGGCAGACTCAAGACTCAGCCCCAGTGGGACTGCAGAAGAAATGATTGCCCCTGTCCCCTTGTATGTCCCTCCTACAGGCAAAAGGAGTTGGGGAGGCTCTGGGACAGGGACTGTGCTTCACTCCAATCTATTGCTTCACCTCAGCCTTATGAGGCAGGTCAGAGATGTTTGAATTTTTCTCTTCCTTTTAGGATTCTTAGTTCTTCAGTTGCCAGGGATCCCTGCTCCCATCTTCCTCTGAAGGCCACCCCCTACCCCATAGGAGTGGAAGTTAAGGTTTAGTCATCATTTTGAGAATGGCGACACTTTTTCAGGGCTGTGACTGAGTGGGGCATTGGGAAAAATATCTCTTTAAAAGAAGGATGAACAATTATATTTATATTTCAGGTTATAGTAATTTTTTTTTTTTTGTCAGAGTGGGTGGATTTGTGGCTATGTGTACCACGGGGTTTTGTAATACAAATGCTGAAAAAAAAAAAAAGTATTTTTTTCCTTTTATGATTTTGTCTCTCTCTCCCACCCCTGTCCCTGAGTGCTCTTGCTATTAACATTATTTGTAATTTAGTTTGTAATTCATTAAAACAATGTTCCTTGTTTTATAGTTTCTTTCCTCCTTTTATTTATTTACTGAAAGAATGGTGTGAGAGAGAATATGAATGTGTATATGTGATAATTGATTTCTGACCCCTCTTTTCCTAATCTCTATCTCTGCAGAGCTACCCACCCCATCTCATTTTGGTTAGTGCTGAGGGTGAGCAAAGTGGGTATTACTATCCCCATTTTATGGCTCGGGAAACTGAAGCCTATATATTTCCTACTTCACTTTCTCCACACACCAGCACTCCCCCTGGCCCCCAACCAACACGTACAGATACACACCCCATGTACACATACACACCCCATGTACACATGCGTAGAAAGCAACAGTTACAGAATTTCAGTGTTAGGGTGCATTTCACAGTTAGCTCGCTGATTTTCCTTTTTTGTTGCATATCACAAATAACAAAGTTTTCTGAAGATTCTTTTACTCATATTTACATACTATTCAGAAAATATCAATTGTCTATGAAAAATTATTATGAAGCGCTAAAGCGTCTCCAAGCTACCACTTTTTGTAGTTCCCATTGTCTCACTTCACCAAGAAACAGCTCAGACCGCTCGCGGGCCACCCCAAAAACTCCTGTCCTCTGAAGCCTCACTAAAAGGAGGAAGCGCTGACGTAAGGGTTACTAAAAATCCCAGGCTCCGGATCCCTAGAAGAGGTATTTCCCTTTATGCCCGCAAATCTGTCATGGAGGGCCGAGCACTAGAGGCAGCCCCCGCCAAATCCAGGGGGAGGGGCAAAGGTCCGTAGCGGCCTTCCAAAGACTTCTTTCAACCCCGCCTTGACTGCCAGTCAAGTCCCGAATTTTTGCAGTACTGGTTAAAGTTTCAGTTTGACCCGCCTCCATCACTCACCTGATTAGATGTTTATGAGTCAAAAGGCGGGGGTCATGGGGTGTCGAGATTTTATTGGTTGATACATACGCCTGTCAACGGTGTACCGCCCCCTATTTCCGGGAGCTAGCTTTTTAATGGCCTCTCACCTCGTCCATCTTCAAGTTTTCTCTCCATCTATTGGCTTGGGGCCCCGCCCGTCCGGTCCCTTACTCGTACTTGTTGGTGACAGCGCTCAAGAGACCCGCCTTTCTCCAGAGGATTGGCGGATGGGTGCACATATAGCCCACCCTCGATGGTAGGCGGGTAATCGAGTTATTGGCTGGAGCCCCCGCCCAGGGCGAGGAGGAGAAGGAGGGGCAGGAGGGTTTGGTTGAGCTGCAGCTGTTTGTCTGTTCGACACAGGCTTGGGGCCGACGGGGGAGACGGAGCCCCAGGTACCGAGCTGATGGAGCCCAAAGGGCTGGGGCAGAGGCGCCCAGGAGATGAGAATGGCCTGACCTGAGAGTGAAGGCGGGTCTGGGCCTAAGCAAGGGGTTAGAGTGGCCCGCTGGAGAGGGGAAAAGGGGGCCGGGCCCCGGCAGGCCTAATGGGGCTGCTGAGGAGGGGACCGGGCGGGCTGGGACCCCGAAGTTGGTGAGTCGGGGAGGCGGCTGGGCTAGGGGCCGGGCGCTGGAGGCCCGGAGCTTGTGTGAGGGCAGGGGCAGGCCTCTAAGCAGCGCTGAAGAGGGAGGAGCTGGGGAAAGGGACGGGGCAGCGGGTGAGGTAAGCCCATTTGCCGGGAGGTGAGGAGGGGTCAAACCTGACGCCAGGGCCCCGAGGATAACCGGGGTAGGTCTCTGCAGAGTTGTCTAATTGGAAGGGCCTGAGAAGGGTTTTCAGTTGGGTAAAAGGCATTATTTTCAGGGAAAGTGGCTATTATAAAAACTGAAGGTGCTGTAGTGTTCCGAGGGATTTGGGTTAGTGAGGGAGAACTGGGGAAAACGAAGAAAGCCTTACTAATGTAGAAGACTAAGGTAGCTGATGAAATGGAAGCAGGGCCTGGTATCAGTTATGGGCCCTTCTGGGAATGCTGAAGGGTGGACTAGACTAGAGGCTCTGGGTCGGGAGTACCCTCTCTTTTATTCCCTTTAGTGTTTAGATGTGGTAATTTGAAGTTTTTTGGTACTCCCAGGGTAGGAATGAAGATAAAAGTAAATTAATTTTTTTCTTTGACTGTTGGCTGCTCTAAACTCAGTCCTTGAACTTTCTCTTGACCTCATAGCTGGTCTATACTGCAGTCTGTTTCTTCTTACACTGTTTCATGTCCTGAGAAGTTAGATTTGAGGGATGTTTTGTCCGCTTTCCCACTTAATAATGCGGTCTATAGTGAATACCATATCTCTGACTTACAAGTGGGGAATGATTTCGTTATCTGCACAGGAAAAGGCCTTTGAGATCCTCAGCCATCAAGAGATCTTCTTACCTTAGTTGGTGAAACTTTTGTGGTATTTCCCAGGCAGTGAATGGAGTTAGCCAGGCCTGGAACTATGAGGTGATATCACTGAGGAAGAGATTTGGGGAAAGGTGAGAAATTTCATTCCAAAAGGTTGTCATCACCCCTTGTTCTTTGTCTACTTCTTCAGGAGTCTAGATTTCTCTGCTATTAGAAAGTTACGTCAAACTGTGAGGTATCTGGGGAAGGGGATGAATGGCAAAAAGAAGATCAATTACTAAAGCAGAGGAGTAGATAGAGTCCCCTCCCCGTATATTTTTGACAGTCTGCTAACCTTAGTCCCCCGTAGCTTGGAGCCTGTTGGATTGTCCCGAATTGTACTTCTTCCTTTTTCCCTTCTATACCAATGTCTTTTATCACTACATTTCTTAATTACAAAAATAATATGTACATATTTTTAAATATTTAAGCTGTACAGAAGTATAAAAGGTGTAAATCTTCCCACACATACATACCTTGCTCATTATATTTCATTTAAGAAAGTCAGGGATGAGAAAGAGCAGATCAGACCAATCTTGCTTTGCTTTGGGGGATGTGCCACCCAAAGGCAATTCCGTTTTCATGTTCTCACCAAACTCTAGTCTTTTATTTTTTCCACAGTTTTCCCTTCCGTGATGATAACTCTGTTATTTATTGTGCTCCTTTCACAGTTCATTTTGTTCTTTATCAAATTCAGAAAAGCAGAGGGATGTACTATGGGTTGTCATTCACCTTCTTTAGTACACACACACACACACACACACACACACCCTAGTTGTGTGTTTGGATATCCTAGGAAATGCCCAAATAGATGGACAAAACTTCTTTCTCTTTTATGGGTAGGAAAGAAACATTACGGTGAATCATTTTATTGGGACAATTATCGCCACCTCTGCTAAAGTGAGGAATTTGTGACCTCTAGAGTCAGTATAGCTGGCGCATTTCATACTACCACCTTATTAATTGAATTTGTCTTTACTGGCTTTAGAAGTCCTCTGTTGTGTCTAGCCTTCGTATAGTACCCATCAGAAACCTCAACTGTTGTCTCCCCAAGGAACTTCTCTTACCTGCAAAGCCAGTCCTAGAGAAAATTGTGTAGGGGTATGTGTATGTATGTTTTAATCCTTTCTGGTCTTTGTCATTTTCTAACCCCTGGTCATATCCTGTCCATTTTTTCTGTACATCCCTTTGTGGTTTTTCTACCTTCCCCTTAATCAAAGCTAAGCTTACCTTCAAGAAAAGATCTGCTCCGTACTAAGGTGTAAATAATATATAGTCACTTAAAGTATTAATTCTTCCAAGGGTTTTTACATCTTAAGAGGGAGCTAAGGAGTGAAATTATCAATATGGAATTTCAAACATAGACCCTTATTTGGAAAGAGGGCTTTCCTATTGCCCTTGAAGTCATACTTCATATCTTTTTTTTTTTTTCCTGGACAGTCCCTAATGCAGAACATACCTCATATCTTCTAACTATTATTTTACCTAGGAGCAAGGATTGCTCTTCTATACTTTGCTTGTTTGTGTGCATTGATATAAACTTCTGAGAAGGAGGCATAGGGTGGGAGAAGCAAGTGTATATAGTTTGCTCCTTAATCCTAAAGCATTTCAAACTGGAAAGTAACCAAAGTGTGAGACAATGAACTTAAAATAAGGAAACCCTTTGGGAGGAAGGATACCATAAAACCCTACATATTACACTCCCATTTCCCACGAATATTTTAGGAAAAATTTAGTCATTGACTGAACAGTAATGAAGCTGAATAAGAAGCCACCCAGGTGAGCAAAGTGTGGGCAGATTTCTGGGCATGATTGTAGCTTCTGTTTAGGGGCAGTGGGTACATTTTCAGAGTTTCTCCTGGCTCTGTGGTGCTGTAAATTCCTTTCTTGTGTTTCTCAAGTCATGAATTAATATCCTATGATCCAAAGCTTTTTGACCACTTAACATTAACTGAAAATTCAGGGAACTTTGTTTTTGGCTACAGTTGCCTCAGTGTTTGGGTGGGAGGGCCACTATTGGGTGTGATTAGGCCATCTGAGGCACAGTACCGGGTGACAGGAAAAGCAGTTAGCCCATGTAAGTTGCAACAGTACCTTGTGGGCTGGGTCCCAAGGGGGCCCTCCATCCAAGGGAGATCACAAAGGGGCCAAGGTGAGAGTTGGTTCTCTGAGGCCTGTTAAAAACATTCCCAAATGGGCCGGGCGCGGTGGCTCCCGCCTGTAATCCTAGCACTCTGGGAGGCCGAGGCGGGTGGATTGTTTGAGCTCAGGAGTTCGAGACCAGCCTGAGCAAGAGCGAGACCCCGTCTCTACCAAAAATAGAAAGAAATTAATTGGACAGCTAAAAAAATATATAGAAAAAATTAGCCGGGCATGGTGGCGCATGCCTGTAGTCCCAGCTACTCGGGAGGCTGAGACAGTAGGATTGCTTGAGCCCAGCAGTTTGAGGTTGCTGTGAGCTAGGCTGACGCCACGGCACTCGCCCCAGGCAAGAGAGTGAGACTCTGTCTCAAAAAAAAAAAAAAAAAAAAAATTCCCAAATGGAACTGAGTAAGATCTATCCAGTTGGCACAGAAGGGGAGGAGCTGGTTGGGAAGCAACATTACTTTAATTAATTTAGGGAGAACCTGTTAGGGACTGGGCATTGTGCTCTGCTCTGAAGACTTAAGATAACATAAAAAAAAAAAAATAGTCCCACTTTTTAAGAAGTTCATAGTTGAGCAGACAGATACAGTTATTCATATAATGTGATAAATGCTATGATAGAAGTACAGTCATAATACTATGGGACCCTACGCGACACTAGAAGATGCAGTGATGAATTCTACTGGGGTGAAAGGATAATTACGCAATTTCACAGAAGTAACATTTGAGCTTGGCTTTATGAGATACGTTAGGATTTTGCTAGGCAGACAAAGTAAGGAAGGGCATTCCAATCTTTCTTAGGTCAATAATAGAGAGTTTGTACTGCCGTGCTGATAAGAGATAAGTATGCTTTTTGCCTCGTGGAGAAATACAAGGGAGAGGGTGAGAGAAGTGGAAGGACTCTCTCATTTAATTCAGTGACTCACTGGATAACATTGGATCAACACAATGAAAGAAGCCAGGTTTGGTGGTGCTTTAGTCCCAGCTACTTAGGAGGCTGAGGCAGGAGGAGCACTTGAGCCCAGGAGTTTGAGAGTTTGAGACCAGCATGGGCAACATAGCGAGACTTTGTCTCTTAAAAACAAAACAACAACAACAAAAAAAACACACCCACGATGGATGAAAGAGCTGAGTCAAGTAGTGGAACTGTCAGTTCAAGATTTTGGTGAGTTAGGTCTAAACAAAGTTGGAGGGGAGATGAAGGGTATTTACTGGTTTCTGCCCTATCTTCCCTACTTAGTAAATGTGTCACAGTAATCCCAAGGCCCACTGAATCCTGCAGAAGTTACCATGTGTTTCCCTATTGCCTCCCATTGAATTGCTTCTATTCCAACTGTCCTGGCAGGGGTTGATCAAGACCTTCTAGCAAGGAGTAATGATGAATTAATCATTCTGTCACAAGGATATGGGACTGGATCCCAGTTCCCAGGGAAGGCCTGGGTCTTCCTAACTTGTGTTTAGTCCCAAAGCAAGTAATTACCGAAACTGAATAAAGGCAGAAACTCTATTCAGTCTAACCTCTTGTTCCAGTCCTGGTGCCCTCCTCAGAATTCATCATTTCCTTCTTCCTTCAGAGGTGTAATGGTATAAAAGAGGCAGGGGTACTTAACTAGGAGTCCTATATTTGCTACTTAGCAGCTGGCTATGTGGTAACACCTGACAAGTTGACTAATTTTACGTGCCTCGGTTTCCTCACCTGTAAAATATGGAAACTGGACTAGATGACCCTAGACTGGCTTTTATCTGGTTAACTGACCTTAAAGGGCTAACATTTGGGACTGGGTTAGATTCCAGTGGCTATATATACTGGGAACTCAGTCTCTGTTGATAGGTGATAGACTTTTGGAGGCTTCATATGTATTTGGTATAGGAACTCAAAGCTAGCAAGTGGCAGGGGGCCTGAGGAATGAAGTCTTGCTCTAGCTGAGATTAGCAGGCTAAGGACCTTTTCTGTTATGCCTACTTCCCTGTGCTCCTTGGGAAAGAACATCCTCCAACCCCAACCCCCACCCCCAGTGTTCTGACCTGTAGTCAAGCCTCAATCTTCCCTAGTTAATGGGTCATTTGATAAGCCATTCTTGTGGAGCTGTACTTCTAAGGGAAGGTAAATTGGATTTCTTCTGCTCTGAGCTGAAAGGGTTAAAGGGAAGAATAACCTGCTCTATCTTCCCTTTTTTGCCTCAGGTTTGAAGGTTATACTCATGATACCACTTGACTGGTTTGCTTTGGTTTATTTTTTTGCTTTTTGACTGGGTCATTAGCCATCGTCAGCTCTTGGCAAAAAGATCACCACCAGAATAGGGAAGAAATCAATTGAATCTTAGATGTATTATTTCATTTCTGTACCTCTGATCTTTTGAGAGTCTACTGCATTAAAAAATGATAACATTATAAACATGAAATTAAAGATAAAGGCTTAGAGACGTGTAGCCCATCAGTTACATGAACAGGGAAGGCCAAGACGTATTCTTGAGGTTACATATTAGGGTAGTCTTTTCTAACTCAGTAGTTACTAATCTCTGACAATCAATCCAGGGTTGCTTAGTAGTAAGAAGGTTTGCTGACTGTGTCTGGGCTCTGACTTGACTTTCCGTCTGTGGGGGTTAGTGACAAAGACTTTGCAACCTAAGTGTGTCTATGACTATTTCCTGTCTTCACACTCCCCAGTCTCCTGCTGTTTTCCCAGGCCTAGAGTGATGCGTTTAGCTATGAGAATTCAGTGCATTCTAACTCCCATGTTTTCATACTGTAGAGTAGTTAACACTGAAGCTTAATCTGCCCCTTGGATCAGGCTGAAATACGTAAAAAAAAAAAAAATGTGAGGGACTAAGTTGAAACTAGTAATTTTTCCTATGTTTCTTGAGAGTATAGTATATGCATGTCACCTAAAGAAAACTTGATCGGCTAGCTTATCATTAGTGTCCTTTTTTCCTATTTTTGTCATCTGTTTTTTGTTTTAAAGTTTAGCGTTACGATGGCCTATCCTCTTTTCCTGTGAGACAGTGTATATGAAGTACCACATAAATATCTTTTTAGAAATCATCCTTAAAGATGCCGAGAAATAATCATGAAATACACATAAATATAAAATGTTTTGGAAATAATTCATCCTCACAGATGCCTTAAGAAAAGCAAGTTTCTTAAGTGTACACAGAACTTTTTTTTAATTTTATTTTATTTTATTTATTCTTTTTTCTTACAGTATGTGACTTTCAACCCAGTACACAGAACTTTGGAAGTGAATTCAAATTGTGGTCTTTGCTGCTTTCACCAATCCCCTTCTTTCCCAAAGATCCTTACAGATAAGGAAGCCGAGGCTCAGAAAGGCAAAAAGAGTAGTCTATCATCACAGTGGGTTAAGTGGCAAAGCAGGGAACAGAACTCAAACTTGCCTGATTCAAAAGCCCTTACCACTACACAAAATTGTTTCTGTCTTGGTTGGCTCTTCCCACTTTCATGATTGTTCCCTAACCTTAGTAGCAGGGTTGGGGAATCCTCTGACTTCTGGAGAACTTGTCATTCAGCTTTCATCTGAATTTCAGTAGTAACTATAGCTATAGGCTGTCCAGAGACTAACTTCCTTCCATCCCTACTAATGCATCTTTCAGTGTCAGGCCTCTCCAAAGCAGTGTTTTTTAAACTTTTTTTGATCACGACTTATAGTAAAAAAGTAAATAAAATTTACATCATAACTTGATGTGTGTAAAATACACATACACACAAGTGAAACATTTTTCACAAGATTTTTTTTTTTTTTTTTTTTTGAGACAGGGTCTCACTGTTACTGGGGTGGAATGCAATGGCATCATCATAGCTCACTGCAACCTCAAACTCCAAGCCCAGGTGATCCTCCTGCCTCAGCCTCCCAAGTAGCTAAGACTGCAGCATATACCACCATGCCCAGCTAGAGATGGGGTCTCACTGTGTTTGCCCAGGCTAGTGTATAACTATAACTCCTGGGCTCAAGCAATCCTCCCACCTTCACCTCCCAAAGTGCTAGAATTGTAGGGCCAACCACCATGCCCACTGTCAAAATGATTCTTATGTTTACTGTTTGCCGTGTACTTGATATTTCTTGTTCTGTATCTTCTTTTTTTAATAACTGATGATGTTCCACCAAGTGATTTTAAGGTCACTATTGGCTTACAGCCCACAGTTTGAGAAACATGACTCTAAAAGTTTGAGGGTGAAGAACAGCTAAAGAACTGCACCTAATGGTAAGAGGCTAATTAATACTCTTGTAGTAATGGTTCCCAGAATTTTGGATTTCATGGACCCAATTAATTTAAATTTGGGGGTTTTTATTTTTCCTTTAGAAAACTATTTTTTAAAATATATTCCATGTTTAAAAAGAAAGAATTGTGTAAAATAAAAAATCAGAATCCTTCACATACTTTCTGCCACAATCCCACTCTCCTCGGAGATTACCACTGTTAACAGGCAGGTATGTTTTCTTACAAATCTTTTTCTGTGAATTTTGTTTTGTTTTGCAGAAATAGGATCCACCTATGTGTTTTGTTCAACAACTTTTTTTTTTTAACTTAAAAATAGGTCTTTTTTTTTTTTTTTTTTTTTGTGGATACAGAGTCTCGCTTCATTTCCTTAGTAGAGTGCCATGGCGTCAGCCTAGCTCACAGCAACCTCAGACTCCTGGGCTCAAGTGATCCTCCTGCCTCAGCCTCCCAAGTAGCTGGGACTACAGGCGCATGCCACAACAATGCCTGATTTTTCTATTTTTAGTGGAAACAGGATCTCGCTCTGCTCAGGCTGGTCTCGAACTCCTGAGCTCAAGCAATCCTCCTGCCTCAGCCTCCCAGAGTGCTATGATTACAGGCGTGAACCACTACGCCTGGCCAACAATAGATCTTAGAGGGTTTTCCATTATATGTATTATAAATATATATATATAAAATCACACCTTATGCTTCCAGAGAAAATTGATATATTAAGAAAGTATGAAGTTAGAAATCTCATAATTAAGGATATTCTTTTAAATTGAATAAATTTAGCATTATGAAAAACTTGCTATATCATCTTTATTTTGATCAATTCATGATAGACCAATGAAAACTTAATCATAAAATGGTACATGCATATCTGGATGTTTAGGATTCACTGGCCCAGGGGACTATAGACTACCCAGTAGCTGTGGTCCCCAACTCCTGGGCCACTGGTCTGTGGCCTGTTAGGAACTAGGCAGCACAGCAAGAGGTGAGTGGCCAGTGGGCGGGTGGATGGGGAGCAGTGTAGGCAGTAAATGGCAGGCGAGCAAGGGAAGCTTCATCTGTATTTACAGCCACTCCCCATGCTTCCATCACCGCATAAGCTCTGCCTCCTGTCAGATCAGCGGTGGCATTAGATTCTCATAGGAGCATGAACCCTACTGTGGACTTTGCATGTGAGGGATCTAGGTTGGATACTCCTTATGAGAATCTAACGCCTGATGATCTGAGGTGGAGCTGAGGCAGTGATGCTAGTGCTAAGGGGTGGCTCCAAATACAGGTTTGTACCTAAACATTTGTACTCCCATAATATGCTGAAATTAAAAAAATTTAAAAAAACATTAGAGAAGTTTGACTGCACAATAAATATGATGCACTTGAATCATCCTGAAACCATTGTCCCAAGACCCCACCCCTGTCTGTGAAAAAATTATCTTCCATGAAACCAGTCCCTGGTGCCAAAAAGGTTGGGTACCACTGCCCAGTAGGATCAGAGTAATTTGTCACATTCTTCTGTATTAATCTAGTCTACTTTGGGACTTTAAGTTCTCACCTGTCTCATTTTTTGCTAACTTCCTCTTTACCTTTTTGATTTTTCTGTCTTTTTCTTTCTTTATACCTCTTTCATATCATGGTTGCTTTTTAAGAATATATTGATAACAGCTCATTGAGATATCCTTTAATATATTGATCTTTTCTGGATCATCAAAAGCAGGGCCACTAAATAACAATACCTAGTATTATTTATTAGCACTATGCTAAATGCATCTTTCACTTATTCCTCATAGCTACTCTATGAGGGTGGTATTTTTCCATTTCACAAAGGTGGAAGGTAAGGCTCAAAGAGGTAGAGAAATTTTCTCGATGTCATATTAATAATAACTAGTAGCTTAATATTTATTTAGCACTTCATATCAAATACTTAAGTTCTTTGTATGTATTGTTTTTTTTTTTTTTTTTTGAGACAGAGTCTCGCTTTGTTGCCCGGGCTAGAGTGAGTGCCGTGGCGTCAGCCTAGCTCACAGCAACCTCAAACTCCTGGGCTCAAGCAATCCTGCCTCAGCCTCCCGAGTAGCTGGGACTACAGGCATGTGCCACCATGCCTGGCTAATTTTTTTTCTATATATATATATTTTTTTAGTTGTCCAGATCATTTCTTTCTATTTTTTAGTAGAGACGGGGTCTCGCTCTTGCTCAGGCTGGTCTGGAACTCCTGACCTTGAGCGATCCAACTGCCTGGCCTCCCAGAGTGCTAGGATTACAGGCGTGAGCCACCGCGCCCAGCCTGTATGTATTGTTTAATCCTTACAACAACCTTATGAAGTAGGTGCTTATAAGGCTGTTATCCCATTTTACAGATGAGGAAACAAATGTACATATATATTTAATAACTTTCCCCAAGGGTCACAGCTAAAAAGTAGAACTGGAAAACATACCCAGAGAAATAGACTCCAGAATTGGACTTTGTTCCTCTGCATTGCCTCTTGTATGATATTCTGTCTTTACTATCTAGTAAGTAGGATCGCTGAGATTTTTAATCCCAATTTAACTCCAAACCCACTAACTAGAGTGACAAAGTAATGTTTCCCCACATATGCCATATACTGTGATGCCTATGGAGTCTCTACGATCAACTTTGGAGAAAGGAAAGATTAATTTGAACAGATAAAGTACAACTCAAGCAATGCTTAGGTTTTAGAGGTTTTTGCATGCTCTGCCCATAATAACTACTCTTTGAATTTCATCGCTCCTTACTTTCCCTTAAGAGTCATGATGATGAAATATAGTCAGGTTTGGATGATTAGAATCCCAAAAGTCCCAACTCTTGTCTCTCTGTTCCCTCCCTCATCAGCAGCTTTCTTAGCCCTCTTAAAGGTAGAGGAGTTGATTCAATGTATTCTTTCATCCAATATTGATTGCTTGCAGACTTATCCCTTATGCCATCCTCTGGAGACACCTACATGTGTTCAGAAGGTATACATATCTTCTTCTGCCTCTAATGTGGAAGGCTATAGTTGTTAGGCCCCTTTGGTGTGGGAGGCAATCTAATCCCTAGGCACTAGCAAGACAGCTGCAAGTTGAGAGTAGGTCAAGCTTACTCTCAGACTTGATAGACGTTCAGACCTGGAGAGGTGGCAGAAACAAAGTGAAAGAGTTGATACTGAACGTGATCTGTTAGTTGTATTTCTCTCTTCACCTTAACCAGAAGTGAGAAAGGATAGATTTTCTGGCAATAGGACTCTGATTAAATCTTCAGAAATTTCTTGTTAGAAAGATTGGTCATTTATGAAGGATACAGAACCGGAAGCTACCCCTCTACCCTTAGGAGGGGTGACTCTTATCCCATACCCCTAGAGTTAATCTCTGATTTTAAGAAAGAACTTAAAAAAGAAAAAAGGAAAAGGAAAAAAAGAGCACAGCACTAGGACACCAAGGAGATACTGGGGATCTAAGGTACCTGTGGATGGATCTGAATATTCTGTAGGCCAACTCAGGGTTGATCAATATTCTGTGATTCAAAAAAAAAAATTGGCTGGGCGCGGTGGCTCATGCCTGTAATCCTAGCACTCTGGGAGGCCGAGGCGGGTAGGTCACTCGAGGTCAGGAGCTTGAGACCAGCCTGAGCAAGAGTGAGACCCCATCTCCACTATAAATGGAAAGAAATTAGCCAAACAACTAAAAATAAAGTTAGCCGGGCGTGGTGGCACGTGCCTGTAG